>CAUYSK010062222.1:0-40375 GCA_963575035.1 Avahi laniger | reverse complement strand
TTTTAGGTATTTTCCCCCCAAATTTATTCTTTCTGTAGAAATCATTTACAATTGTTTTCAGTTTCACAGGAAAAAAAAAATTCCCTTGAGGATTTTCGAATTGTAAGTTACAAGAAGTAAAATAAATGCTTGTCTAAAAATGTAAAGAACATTTAAAAAGGTCCCTTCATTTTTGTTTGTTCAAAAAGGCAAAAACAAGGCCAGACGTGGTGGCTCAAGCCTGTAATCCCAGCTCTTGGAGAGGCCGAGGTGGATGATCACTTGAGGCCAGAAGTTTGAGACCAGCCTGGGCAACATAGTGAGAGCTATCTCTATAAAACAGAAAACCAAAAAGGCAAAAACTTTTGATGTTTTAAACGTCTAAGATTATAAGTGAGCAGAAAGGATGGACTGTTGTTTAGTTAAGCATGAAAGGATTTTAGAATGGTCTGTTATTAACTTCTAATTTGTGTGAAAGAAACTTTCAAAACTTTCCCTTTCTGTAACTAGTAATTAACCCATTACTGTGACTAGAGCAATTAAGAGGTGAGTATTTGATAAAAATAAAGATAAGGGAAAAGGCTCTACACCCTAAATACACGTCAAGATTAGGAATGGCAGCAGCAGCAATAACAGCAACAACAAAGGAACTAAATTTGAATCTACAAAGAAAATTAGACAACTCATTTCAACTAAAAACAAACAAACTGTTGGAGAACAAAAATAGAGGAGGATTATATTACTTAACTCATAAATATACATATATGACTCTCTTTTAATGTGGGGAAATGATTCAATCTATATTAAAATAAAATTTTGTCAATTTATAGATTAATTTATGACACTTAAATAAGAAAACTTAAACTTTTTATTTTGAAAATGGAACGCTTCATCAGCCTGGTATCTCTGAAAGATAAGTAAGTGGGATATTTGAGAAGGAACTTTGCCTCGGAGAACTGTACCCATCCTGGCATTAACATTCTTGTGTCTTCATCACTCTCAGAGGACAGGTTTAACCATTTTAAGCTAAACCGCTTTGTCCTGTGGGTAGCACGACTCCCTCAGAAGAAGCACTCAGCTTCTAAAAAATGGCAACAAGAGTGGATATTCTTAGAAATTTATTGATTTTAAAAACTTCCCTGTCTCTGTTCAATCTTGTCAAAATTCTTGTAAATTTCACAGTCCTTTTCCTTTCTTTTTAAACAGTTCTTTTTAACAACTGATTCAACCCCAAATACTTGAGGGTTAGATACTCTATTTAGAACGCTTAAAATAACACGCACTTTAGCATTTGTTCAGCAAATAGAATCTTACTGCTACAGTTTATCTTTACACCTTTTTGAGAATATGGGTGTATACAGAAAAGCTGATGAATTCTGATAAACTAAAGCAGCCATTCTCAAACTGTGCTTATTAAAATGCAAATTCCTAGGCACCCAACATACCTCGGAGATTTAGAATTAGGTTTTTTTTTTTTTTGGTTTGTCTTTTTAACAGCTGCCTCAGGGATTCTGATAAGGTGGTCTGGGGACTATGACTTGTAAAACATTGATGTAAACTTTTTAAAGAAATAAAATGATTCAGTAAAATTTAACCTTTATATATTGGCTCTGGCTAACAATTCTATATGTGAACCAAGTTTGGGGCAATTATTAACCATATCTTATTTGATAGGAAAGTGACTTTTTAAAAATTAATAGACTTTTTTTGGGGAACAGTTTTAGGTTTACAGAAATATTGAGTGGAAAATACAAGAGCTCATAGACCCGCTTTATCCCTCACCCTCAGTGTCCTCTGTTTTTAACATGTTGGCATTAGTGTGGTACAATTGATGAGCCAATATTGGAAACAGACTTTTGAAATGACATGGCAAGATTGCCCAATATATCAGTGGCGGAGCTGAGGGTGGGAATGAGGCCACACCCATACACTCTCTTGAACAAGCTCCCAGGCAATTTCTCTTGCAGAGATGTTGTGTGCAGATTAATACCATAATGACTGTAATTGTTCTGCTCCAGTATCTGATCACAAGTGACAAGAGGACTCATTTGACTAAGCACTTTGGTTAGTGCCTGGGATCCTTAGTATTTATCCTGACTCCATCTTCATTTTCCTTGCAACCTTGGACACAAGCTTTAATGGCTGAGAGCCGTAAGTATTGTAAACCTGTGAAACAGAACAATAATGTTGCATAATATCATGAACTAATTTATACCTTGACTCTTTCCAAAGGGAAGTGAGGTGGGAGCAACAATATTAATGCTGAGGAAATGCACTGGGATAAGTTACAAATATGTTTGAATTTTCATGTAAATAACACAGAAGGATGATTCATTTATTCATTCATGCTCTGTCACAGTCTGGGAATACAAATTTTAAGGCACAGTTCCTTCCTTCAAGGGGCTTCTATTCTTCAAGAAAAAGACCCTTACAACATGATATAGTTTCCTGGACAGTCTTAGAAATAAATCCCAAAGACTGCGCATATTATAGCCCGCTGGTTAGATGGAGCTTGTGGCAGGGTGAGTGGAATGACATAATTGGGAAGGCCTCCCCTGGAAGATGTGAATTTCTGAACTGAGTTTTAAAGGCTGAGCAGCAGTTGGCAAATCCCCTAGAGGGAGCGTCTCAAACCATTTGTGGTGAAGAACCAGTCATTTTTGTTCCCCATCTGCCAGGTACCAAAATGCTGCAGCGCCAGGAATGACTCACCACGTGAGTCTGGCAACACCCAAACTGGTTTATACCAGGTTCAAAGAGTCCACTGATCATGTGCTTGGATGTCGTGGCATTGTTAAACCGCTACCAAAGTTTCTAAACCTTTACTCTTAATTTCTCTCCTTGTTACAGACAGGCTTTATTTAGTTCAGCACTGGGCCAGGTACCATTTGAGGGGCACCTGGAAGCCTGTTATTAATAGAAAGGTTCACCCTACGGAATCCCAGTCTGCGGTCTAACGAGATCCTCAGGCGATTCCTGTGCACGATAAAGTTGGAAGAACTGACCTAGAGGAAACCAGGACTCGTTCCAGGGGGTCTGATCATTCATCCATCTCAACGCCATCTGCCATCTCTGCTTCCTTGAGGTTCAGGAAAAGGGTCACGTTTTTAAAGGTGCTAAGGCCCATGTCCTCTTCCAGTTTACAAAACTACATTTCCCCGCTGTTACGGAGACGTCTTTTAACCTGACTGCAGGAGAGAACCTCAACTCGGGAAGGCAGCTCCCAGAATTCTGATTCGCCCCGGTTTTCGGCTTTGATCTGGCCCCGCGGCCCGGGCTTCCTTCCCCGGCACCGCTCATCCACGGAGTCGCATTTATGAGATCCCGGCTGAGCCGGTGCCAGGGTCGGCTAAACATCAAAGGCACAAAAGAGGCCCCCAACCCTTCGTCCCGTCCGGTAACTACTTAGTCTCTATCAGCAGAGGGAAGAGTCAAGTCCTCCGCGCGCGCCTGGGTGGGGAGGCGGGGAGACCCTGGGGAGCCGCGCGATCGTCCTCCCCACCTAGTCGCCGAGCCGGCCAAGGTGGGAGCCGCAGAGTGGGCGGGGCCTGGGTGGAGGTGGGGGCGGGGCGCGCCGGCCGGGCGGGACCAGACGGTGTGGTCGCGCGGGGCGGGGCTGGGGCTGCAAGTGGGCGTGGCTTGCTCCCGGAGGGGCGGGGCCGGGCGCGGGGGTGGGGCAGTGCGCCGGGCTGCAAGTCTCTGCGGGCGTGAGCTGGCTGAGCCGCGGCGCTCGCACCGGGAGAGCGACTTGGGATCGCTTTGTGGCCGGCCGTCCCGCTGCCAGCCCCGAGTGCCCGGGCCGGAGCGCAGAGGAGGGGGCGTGCTCGCCAGCTCCCCGCCGCTCTCCTCCAGCCCGGGGGAAGAATGCGCTACCAGCTGTTCCCCGCTCGCGAGCGCTTCGCCCAGAAGTAAGGAACTTGGAGGAAGAAGAGACAAAGGCTGCAGTTGGGACGGATGAGTTAGAGACTTGGGTTTGGGCAAACAAAAGGTGAGAAAGAAGAAAAGGGATCGGGCGATGGCAGCGGGGCAGCCCCGCGGGGTCGCGTTCCTGGGGGTCGCGCCGTGACACGCATGGTTTCCCTGGACCTGCCGCTGCGCTGACTTCCGCGAGCTGGGAGCCGGACTCGGCAAGGTGGGGGTGCTCTGGAACAATGGACAACTTCTTCCCCGAGGTGAGTGCGCTGCCGGCCGGACCCGGGAAGGGTCGGGGAAGGGAGGGTGGGATGTGCCCTCCGCGCCGCGCGCGGGGCACCTTTCCCTACGCTCGAGACGGCTCAACTTTCTGGGAGTCGCCTGAAATCAACCCTCCCCACCCCCCAGTCTCCGATGAGTAAGCCGAGGCAGGTTTTGTTTTGTCCCGCGCTCCCACTTTGCTCGGCGAGGTAGGAGGTGCGTTTCCTCTTGCGTGGGTGGCTGGTCTCGGGTGCCCTCGCGGCGCACCTCGCCAGGTGAGGCGGCGGCACCGGGGCCCGGGGGACATCTGCCCGCCCGGCTGCCCGGGTGCAGGAAGACCCATAAAGTGTTCGACCGGGACGTGCCTTTCTTCGAGAAAGGTCTGGTCTGGTATTTCCTTTGCTAAACGTGCCGGCTTCCTGTGCAGGGGTTCAAACACTTGCAGAGGAGACGGCTTAATGAAGTGTGAGAAAGGGAGGTTAGGGTTTAATCGGTCACCGTTTTCTCTGCCCGCCGGACCTCGGAGTCGAAGTTCCGTGCTCACCCAGAGCTCGCCTTCCCGGCTTGGGCCCATTCCAGAGGGTGGTACCAGAAGACCATGCATTTGTACTGACTGGCCTTGGCAAATTTTGAATTCGAATGGAAAGAAAATTCGTTTATGGCAAACTGGTTATTTTAGAAGATGAAACCGATGCCCTCTTTACGGTCCTGGAGGGCGGGACGCCAAAACTTGAGAGCGCTTTTTTCCCCCCTGGGATGGAGAGTTGCTGTGGTTTCTTGGCTCCCTTTCCTTTCTTGGTTGTGTTTATTTAATAAATTCTGTTTAAGTTTGAGGTTTGAAGTGGCTCAAAGTAAACTTAGTTGACTAAGAGAGTCTGATGTGACTTTCGTTGAAAGCCAGGGAATGTTTTGTGAATCCAGAACAGTCTTGGAGTCTCCCAGCAAATCAGAGGGTGAGGGTTTGCCCCTGTGTTAGCCAACTTGCTTTATCTCTCTTAATGGGATATATAATATTTCAAGTAACTCTGCTTTCTGGATGCCCACTTACTGTATTCTCAGACAACTATTTATAATGGCAAAAGCAACAAATATATTCTTGTGTTATAGTAATACCCAGTTTTTCAAAATGGTGTTTCAGCTGTGATATCCACATTCATTGTGGAGGGAAGACTGGAAAGGAATTAATCATCCATCAATATATATTTCCTCTTTTAAAAAAATATATATATATAATTGTGAGACGCTAGCATTTTCTAATCCATAGAGCTTTGTTTTTATGCCTGTAAGAAGGCACCAGAACTTTCTGCAAGGGTTGCAGGTTGACTGACTAACGGTAAAAGACCCTGGAGCTCCAGTGTGTTCCGGTGTTTAATTGCTTGCATCTGTAAGAAAACTGAGGTTCTGCCTCTAGGGCAATGATTCTTAACTTTGTGTTCTGGGTCCCTTTGAAAATCTGATGAAAACATAGAATTTGTATTCAGTCTATTGGGGGGTCGCAGTCCTCCTGAGGGCTGTCTGAGCCTCACAGGGGGCCATGGCCTCCCCTTGGGAAGAACTCTGCCCCCTAGTGCAAGTGGGGGGAACTTCAGGATAACGTGCTTCAGTTGCACCGTCCTGACCTCACTCACGTTCCCGTTGGACTTTGAAGTCTCAAAGTACTCTTTTTTTTTCTTGCACTATAGCGTGATTTAGTATGAAACCTGGTTGTTGAATTTTACTTCAGCGATTAATACAATATGGAGTTGGCGATCATCTACTGTATTTTCTTTATTTTGTAGACAAAGAATCTTTACCCAAAGATGTTAAGTCGTTTACCCAGTGTTGAAGAGGTTGTTATTGAATCCAGAGCCAATTTCCTTTGCCGCTGGTGATTTTGGTATTTCTGGGAAAGTTTCATTTATTTAAGTTATACTTTTAATTTTGTGACGTATTTGTATTACAGTATTAATTTCTAATCAGCCTTCAAAGTTCCACCCTTAAACATTACTACTTTCAATGGGAAGCAAGTAGATCCTGCTAAACTGGTGTATTAATTGGAGACACACTCCTAACTTAGATCTCCTTTCCTGTCTGTCTCTCTCTAATATCTTATAATAGAGCATCCTTTTGTTAAATTGTCCAGTGAAGAAAATATGGTAATGTTCTGTTAGAATAGAAACAGTGAGCATGGAAGTGATGTATTCCCAAGGACAGCTAAATCGTAGGGCCTCCTTATCACTAAGTAGTATCGTATTGTTCTTTGCTGACTTTTCCCATTGTGGTTTTTAGGGATAATGACTTGTTGCTTGTTGGACAACAATTTAAAACTAATGCTAACAATTGGAAAAAAGAAGTAGTGAACAAGATGCTGCATGTATTAGTTTTGTGTGTGAATAGCCAAATGGTAATGAAATGGAAGCTACTTGCAACTTGCAGCTGCTATTTAGAGCTAGACTAGGGTTTCTCAAACTGGGTACCATTGCCAGATAATTCTTTGCTGTGAGGGGCTGTCCTGTGCATTGTAGGACACTGAGCAACATCCCTCATGAGATGCTTCCCACCCCCAAAAGTTGTGACAACCCAAAATGTCTGCAGACATTGCCAAATGAACCGGAGAAGCAAAATCACTGCCAGATATCTGAGAGCCACTGAGCTAGACCCATGAAGCAGTTGCCGTGTGGTATTAATTCCTGTGCATGTTGCAGACACTGCCTTCTTGTCTGCACTTGCCTGGTTTAAATAGGATCTCGCTGCTGGCCAGCGGGGAGCTTTCGAGGCTTGTGCCAGTCAGCTGACGCCTGCTGACTTTAAAATGTTATCCAGGATTGGAGAAACTGAGAGTGCCAGACTCCTGTTTCAATTTCTTCATGGTCTTCATTAGATTTTTATGGCTTCTCTTGAGTTAACTGTGTGTGCACTTTGGGGAAACTTGTTTATTCAGTATTTCTAAGTTAAAAAGTGTACTTGAGACAGAAACTGAATTTAGATATGTCTATTACCAGAAGCAATTTAAAAAAAAACAAACTTTTCTGTTTGACTCAACCAGCAAAGTGGCAAGATTACCGTGCAAACTTGTTGATGTTTTGAAGTGGATGCTGTTTCCACATACTCAGGGCCAAGTACAGTGCCTAGAACACAGTAGGGGCCAGTAAGTACCAAATGAACTTGACTTTTTCGTTTTCCATTTTAGGCATAGGTGTGTCATAATGGGTGTTCGAGCACACAATCTTTTGAGGATTATTAATGAGACATAAACTCTTTGATATTCAGAATAAATATGTAAAATGTACACAAATAGATATTCATAAACCCAAATTAGAAAGCAGGTATTAGTGTTTAAGGGATAAATTATCAGTGGAAAATATCCCAGATGTACCTATTTCTTACAGCCTGGTTCCCTCTGGGTTGGAGCAAACTCAGCTCTACAGATGTTAAGTGGAAACACCCTCCTCTTTCACTTAATTCGAGAAGGGATCTTGGTTTTGGTTGTTACCTGGAGTTGTTCAAACAGCTTTTTAAGCAAGAAATAGAGTTTTCAGGTATGTTTTTCTCCCCATTTTGTAGCATACTTTTTGTTTGTGATTTATTGGCATTTCTTTTCTTGTTAGAAAAAAATTGAGACATCGTTATTTTTGGCAGCCCCTCCTCCAGTCAGCTCTCAAGGTATAGAGGGGAATTGCCAAGGACTTCCTTGTCCCACCAAATCCTGAAGGCAACCCCTTTGACGCCTGTACAGTCGTTATCAGGAAATTAGCTGGGTCCCTTTTCCTTTTCTCACAATGGAGCTTTAGTGCCTTGCCTTTTCTGTGTAGTTCAAATGATTTCTATTGTCAAGTACTCATTTTTTTGCCATGTTGGGGACAGCAAAGCCGGGGAGCAGCTGCAGCAGGACAGTTGCTGCTAGCACAGAGTGATGAGCTCCTGGCCAGGGCGGGCACGGAAGGACGGCTTCTCCCCCGTATCATGTGGCATGCTCTTCTCGCAGAATCAGGCACAAACCGGCATGGCCAGGGCCTTCGCTGTTTAACCGGAGTGGTGGAGGGAGAGAGCAGAGTGTTTGCTTTTCCAGCTCTGCTGGCTTTAAGTGGCTTCACCTTTGAGGACATGAACCTTGAATGTGCTCTTGGCTGTTGTGATTGACAGAACATGGAGTACCTTATTATTAATGAGTTTCAATATTTTGGATTGACAGTAACTGATATGTAACATTTTCATGTCACTAATTTGCAGGTGACTTTCAAGAATGAGCCACCAGTGAAATCTATATTAAGCTTTGCCCCTAGCCTAACTGCCCCTAGGCTGAGTGAAAAGCACCCGACCCCCACCCCACCCCCCATCTTAGCAGAGGAGCCAGGCTCCTCCGTCACCGTCATTCCCTATGGAATCGCAGCCAGGTTATCTGACCTTCCTGGGCTTTAGTTCTCTGGTCTGTAAATGAGCATGAGAGTATCTACCTTGCTTAGTTATTAGCAGAATTTAAGATAAGATCAACAGAGCACTTGGCACATACTAGGTAAGTAGTAACAAAAGGTTAGTTATGGTAACTGTACGTAGAAATTAAGACTGAGTGGCTCTTGATGGTGAATAAAATGCCAGTATTTGTGGGTGCAGGGAAATCTCCACCTTACGGCTGGTTGTTCCCCAGGATTGTTTCCTGTGCTGGATTGCATTTATTTATTTTCTTTCAGTTTGTTCACTTCTGGCAGATTTTGTATTTCCAGAATTCTGTCTAAAGCATGTTCTTATTGCTCATGAAATCAAACTCACATTCCTAAGCCTGGTTTCCAAGGCCTCCTGATCCCGTAACTCACTCTATTGTCTCCCCACACGTGATCCTGTCCCGAGGCTCTGCTACCCAGCCCGCTCCGTCCTTTGTGCCTGCTGTCCTCCCTGCCGATCGGGTGTCCTACCTGTCTGGCTTCTTTTCTGAAACTGTCTCTGACAGGTCTAGTTCGTGGTGACCCCTGTTCTCTTTCCTTGTTCTCTCTTGGTCTTGTTAGATGGAGTTTACCACTGTTAGCTAGAGGCTTTATTTACTTTACAAACTTCTCCTGTACTTTTCAAATGAGTAAATTGAGGTTAAATATCTCATTTATAAATATGTTTTATCACCTTGTTTGCACTGAAAGGTCCTCAAGGTTGGGATTCAATCTTTGTATAACAATTATTTCCCCCAAAGTGCAGATTATTTTATGGGGGGAGGAAAGATGCTTTTTTTAATCTTGATTTTGAAGCATTTCACAGTTCTTCGAAGGCAATGATAAATACGGCTAGTGTTTATTGGGTACAGTCAGCCCTTTGTATTTGTAGGTTCTGCATTTGTGTATTCAACCAACCTTGGATTGAAAATAACTAGAAAACAATTGCATCTGCATGGAACATGTACAGACTTTTTCTGTGGATTTTGGTATCTGTGGGAGGTTCTGGAACCAATTCCCCAGGGATACCAAGGAACAACTGTACTTACCATGTGCCAGGCACCTTGCTAGGCACTTTACATTTAGTAACTCATTTAATCTATTTATAATTATAACAACTTCATAGATGAAGAAAGTGAAGCACAGAGAGGTTAAGTAACTGGCTCGGTGTCACGCAGCTAGAAAATGATAGGATTTGAACCCAGACAGGCTGTCTCCTGGGCCATGGAAAGTTCTTCACTGCCATGCTTTTCTGTCCTGTTGGTGTCATTTGCCTTAAACTTGCATCATCTCTTCTATTACTAGGCTCTTTGATGAAACGCCCTATACAGTAGGCAGTTAGTATCATAAATGATTTTTTTTTTCAAGTATTCAGGAACAGTAAATGATTTTCGAGTTGAAAACTGCATGGGGGTTTGGGAAAACAAGTTGTCCGTGCCCCAGAAACACTGAAAACCCAGCAGGAAAATGTTATTGTGCTTTTGAACGTGCCATTAATTTTTATTTGGTTTGATTTTTACTTAGGGAAGATAAATACCTTCTGTTTCCTTGTAAAATGTGATTTCTAAAGTTGGTGGCCTCAACCTCATGAGAACAGTAGGAAGATTTACATAATAAGGCACTTAGAAAACGATGTTTCTGAGAGGTGTTTATTAAAAGACAAAGTAGGACTCATTTGTCTCCCCAACTCTATCAACTATTGCTGTATTCTTTGAGGTTTTCTGATAGCATCTTCTCTTCCAATTAAAGATTCTGACTGCTTTGCCGGTTTCTTCATATCAGTTGTCTTTTATTTGTCAGTTTATTAATGCCTGTGGAGCGATCATGACGACACATCGGATTGTTTCTCAAAGAGCATTCCTTGAATAAAACATTTTGCTGCCTTGCTAAGAAATGTTCAGAAAGTATGTCTTCCAGGCCTGAAGTAAATCTAGCATCTCATGTCACGTGACATCATGTCATCTGATTCTACCAGTTACAGGAAAAGGTGATAAGTTCTTGGGGCAGAGCTAGGACACATCTGTTGACTTACGGCCAGAGCAGGGGAGTAACGGAGTCGTACAACTAATAGCTCTTCCTTCCTTCGCCCAGTCTTCCGTATCTGCTCTTAAGGATTAAAACTTCCTCCATGTAAAAGATTTTAAATTATGATAATTTAAAAAAATGACATGCTTATGTTAGAAAAGGTGGGCAAGGTTGAATTTTTGCACTTTGGGGTAGGGATGTTTACCTTTACTGTCTGTTGGTGCTTTAAGGACCAAGATAAGACAAGATTTGGGGATGTTGGAATAGAAGGGAAGCGTTGTTTTTTTTTTTTTTGTGCAAGCATTAAAATGAGGTTTATTGAGGAGAGAAAGATAGGATTATAGGGCAAGAGCGAAATATAGGTTTACGGGGTGAGATACATACGCTGTAGATGCTGACCGGAACCACTGTTGCAGCAGAGAGCACCAAAGGAAGGACTCAAGAAGGCAGAATGGAGGTTTTTAGCTGGCTTTTCACCCAGTATTGAGTCCCAGAAGAATTCCATCATCTTTTAAAATGTCCTGTGTTTGTTTTTTGGGATGATCAGTCAGTAATACGTGAGTGGTATCGATTGACGACGGCATGCATTGTGCAGGGAGGTGGACTTACCTCTGTGAATCTGTGCTCATGAGATCTACTTCGTGTGTTAAAATTCTGTTCAAAAGAAGTTCATTCAAGAGACTGTGTGCTCGTTTCTGTGGCCACCATTAATACATTTTTGCTTCTTATTAGCTTCATCGATAACTTAGATTAGGTTACTAGGAATATATTTAGAATTGGGAATGTTCTTGTTTTAAATACGAAGCTTTTGATAAACAGATTTACTATATTTTCTTCACGAAACTTTTTCACGTCATTCTTAAATTCATTTTTTTCTTACCTTAATCCTGCAAAGAATGTGTAGTAAGTTTAGAAAATTTAGAAAAATGCCATAAGCAAAAGACAGAAAGAAACTTTCTTGGTACTGCTCTTAAAGTTGTGTGGTAAATGCTTTGAGACTTTTTTATGTTTATGCCTCTGTTTATATGCTCATGTTAAAACACACTTACAATGTTTTTCACTTCATAGTTGATTGAGAAAGCTTTAAATGTCAAGAAACTTGCAGAGGCGTAGGCAGCCCTGGCATTGGTGGGGCCAGGGGCCCCGTATCACATATCTAAATATTTAAAAGTTATAAACCAAGCGCACACATTGGTAACTAAACTATCTTCTAGTCTACCTTGACAAATAAACTTTCTTTAGGATAGAATCGAAGAACAGGTTTAAAGTTATGGGTTTTATTGCTGAAAGTCAGCAAATTATCAAAGATGAATGAATTTAATTAAAGTTGCACATGTCTGGGTATTCTGTTGATGAGCCAGTAATGTGTGCATGATTAATAAATATATGTACTCCATAATATATTTTCCATAAATCTGTTTTTGTTGCCCCATTTTAGCAAAATCACTAGTTATATAACTATTGTCAAGATTTTCACAATAATTTATGTTTTATGGACAGTAATGCCAAAGTGAAAAACCTTCCTTCAGCCATTGTGATTCTTAGATTGTTCTTTTATTAATTTAAGTCTAGAGAAGGCCTGCTTTTCTAAGGCAGGGCAGTAGTTGCTGATATTGTCGACAAAATTCATACAGCAATATTTAGATTCAAAAATAAAGGTTAATTACTTCTGAGGGATTATTGATTGTAAGAATTACTACAAAATATTTTAATTTCATTATACAGATTGAGCATCCCAATTGGAAAATCTGAAATATGAAATGCTCCAAAATCTGAAACTTTAAAAAAAATGTATTTTTTATTGACATTTTATATATATATATATATATATATGTATTAGATGTACATATTTTCAGGGTACATATGATGATTTGATATATTCATGTAATCAAATCAGGGCATTTGGGATATCCATTGCCTTAAATATTTGTCTTTTCTTTATGCTAGGTATATTCAAATTACTCTCTTCTAGCTATTTTGAAATGCACAATTGATTAATGTTAGCCGTAGCCACCCTCTTGAGCACTGACATGCTACTCAAGGGATATACTCATTGGAGCATTTGGATTGGATTTTTAGATTACGGATGCTGAACCTGGCATCGTGCAAATATTCCAAAATTTGAAACAGTTCTGGTCCCAAGTATTTTGGACAAGAGATACTCAGCTTGTATAAGTCACTATCATTTATATTGTGATTTTTCACCATTTCTTAAAGCAGGTATTTCCTGAGTTTTTTATACTTTTCAGAACTGTGTACATTATAAAGAAAACTGAAAACAGAAGTTAATTCACTAAAAGTCTGTTTTCAGAGGAGCCTGTGCCTTAATGCCTATTGACTAGAAAATAGTCTATATGAAAATATGTTTTGGGATTGTGTGTGTGTGACTCTTCCTTCCTAGTCATGCATATGTTTTTGTTTCTTTATTCTGATTTTTAAACATTTTTTTGAAATATCACTTTTGTTGCATGTTTCACATGCAGTTCCTTTTTAATTTGATTGAGGAAAAAATTTTCTCTAAAATTATTAAAAACATGTTTCTAAAGTGAAATGGCCAAATTAGTTCTGTTTGGGGTTTTGGGAAGCTTTTGCTAATATTGTTAATAGTAAATGATAATTCATACTTAATAACTGCTCCTAGTGCAAATTGAAAATGAATATCACTGTCCACCAAAGACCATGATTTGCACTTTATTTGAGGAACTTATGCTTATTTACTTATTTTTTTGTCTTTGTGATGTGTGAGGCACTCTAAAGTATTCAGCCCAGGACAAAGGTCCTAGGTGTCCGGGTCCAAGAGTAACTCTGCGAATTCTTCCTGGGAATATATCATCAATTATATGAAAATTTTAGGTTATTGCCAGAAAAAAACAGCACATAAACGTATTTGTACCTAGATCATTGCACAAGTGTTTATTTCTTGAGGATAAAATTTTCTAGGAGTGGAAATGTTCCATCAAAGAGTTTGCAGATTTTTACTTGGATTATTTGGTAGCAGTAGTTTTATGAGAGCTGTCAGTGCAGCTTGTAGTAGACACAGCCGAGGTACCCCCATCATGATTTATTTAAGACCTCAGGGATTTTGTGACTTCTTATTAGAATCTTAATGAAATGCATTGATTAGTGGAGGAAGTTAGCTCACGATACTAGATTTATACTTCTACTTTTAGGTCTTCTGTGAGGCAGAGTGGAGGAGAGAGGCAGTTTTTTTCTGTTAATTATAAGCAAGGCTGTTGATTCACATACTCCCCATCGCAGCGTGGTCAGGAATATTCATTTAAGGCCAAAGCACACCCAGGGGGCTTGGCTGTGCATTGCCTGGGGAGCCATTGGACATTTATTTGGAGAACTATTTGTAGGGGTTTTTCTTTTCATTTTTACTTCTTTGCATTATAGTATCCTTGTGAGTTAACTCTGGGCAACAACAGCTGGCCTGTGGTTGCTGTCCTGACTGTGGGGATTTAAGTAACATACAACAGTGCTGGGGGGGTGTGTGGGTAGGGTGTGTTTAAGGCTGATTATTTATTCACCCTGGAAATTTGCCCATGGACTTTGAAATAGAAGTGTTTATTACACCTTTGACAATGCATATACCATTGTCATTTAATACAGATTTGATTCTATTTATTTCCACCTATGTTTTGTTCTTAAAGCAACTATTGTAGTGTTGTGATCCCCGGGGGATTTAGCAACGTGAAGGCTGAAGAAACTAGAGTTCGCTGTTGCAGAAAAGAACACAAATTCTCAAAACCTCCCTGCTGTGGGCGTGGCTGACTTAACTAGAAGCAAAACTACAACCCCAGAGCGACCGCATTAACACCTTGCCTTGGCACGGGGTCCTGAAGACGGTGACCAGGTTCCCATTGGCTGGCTTCGCGTCCCCTTTCGCCTGCTGTGGCTCATACCCTCTGTTCATGACCGTGAAGGCTGCTGAACAAGTGGCCCTTTGCGCACCCTTTTTTTAGACAACACGTTGAGCTGTTTCAGCCTCCCCCTTATACTTCATTTTCTAGAGAGCCACTTACTGTTTTGGATCTTGACTTACAGCTTCCAAAATTCGGGGGTGGTGTTTTTTTCAGCCCTCTGAACCTTTGCTGCCACAGGCTAGATTCTCTTTACATCTGATTGTCTGATTACTGTAGGAGGCCAGAGCTGAGGGCCAAGGTGTGCAGCCCTCTGGTAGTTTTCAACCTCAGATTTTTGGAGGCAAGCGTGCCCTCTTTTCAGGTCTTCTCAACTTCGGCACCCTTGACATTTTCCTCTGGGTCAGTCTGTGTTGTGGGTGGGATGGTGGTAGGGTTGGGTTGTCCTGTGCACTGTAGAATTTTGAGCGGCGTCTCTGGCATCTAATCACTAGATGCCAGGAACACCTCCACCCGCCATTTGTGACAACCAATGTCCTCTGCGAGGCAAAATTGCCCCCAGTTAAGAAACATCGTGCTATGTCTACACTCTTAGGGCTGCAGATTAAACTAGGATCTTGATAGGACTCTTTTCACGCTTCCTCATCTCTACTCTTTCCTAATAGTCTTGCACATTAGGAAATGCATGGGACATCACACATTTATCAGTGCTGAATTTTTATTCTATTAGGGGTCCAAACTCTCTCCATGAGGTTTTGGCATTGACAATCGTTATTTACTATCCAAGTCATGTTAAATTGTTCATCCTAGTTAAAATATTCCCAGCCAGCCGGACCCTCTGCCTTAAGGCTGTCATTGATCCCTGCTCTGGGACCCCTCACCCACCAAGGGCTCTTTGAGATCCTCTCCATAGAGCATTAGAGAAATATTTATTATGATGAGTAATTAAACTGACAGTTGTTCTCCACTAGGAAGAAGAAGGTTGTATTCTCTCATAAAGCTTCGAAGGAATGTCAAAGTAAGTCTTAGCTACTGTCCTCCCTCGTGTATTTGTATAATTTTATTCTGGTGTACTTTTAAAAAAATACATGGACTCAGAAATTGCCCAAATAGTGCAGAGAGGTCCTCCCTACATACCTGTCACCCAGTGTCCCTGGTGGTACATTTTACATAACAATAGTACAAAATCAAAACCAGGATTGACCCTGGTGCAGTCTACAGGTCTTATTCAGATTTCACCTGTTTTGCATACATGCACTTTGTATGCATGCATATGTAATTCTAATTACACATGCATGTATGGAGTTGTCACACGTATGGAGTTGCGTAACCGTCAGGACAATCTCGATGCAGAACTGTTTCCCGACCTAGCCTCCCTCCCTCCCTCCAACTGCCAGTCAAAACTGTCTGTTCTCCCTCTCTGTCATTTTGTCATTTGAGAGAACTGTAAAACTGGAACCAGCCAGTACCTTTTGAGGTCGGCTCTTCTCAGTCAGTGCCTTTGCAACCCAGCTACCTTGTTGGGTGGGCGAAATTTGTTCCATTTTATGGCTGAGTACTATTCTGTTGTTCAGCTACACTTATGATACCTTTGCTAACACTCGAGATCCTTCTGAGACTAACAATTAACTTGCATAATGAGCAACCCTATTTTTGTCCCATGCCTGTTAAGAGCTCAAATTCTCATAGCCCTCCTTGTTTACTCCTTGTAGTAAATTTAGTGCTGTCGTCAAGGAGCTTTTTGATTTGTGACTCTTTTTCTCAAACAGTTTGAGGTAGATTTGGTCAGATCTAGTGCGTCTGGACTCTTGCTCATCGTCGTACCAATGAGCAGATTCCTATTCCTGGTCTCTTAACCTGAGATGGAAACTTTATGAAACAAAACGACTCCTGCACAGCTGGGCTCTTGGGCTCGAGGCCATTTAATGCTGTTGATGTCACAACCCTGATCCGTCACGGCCCCATGTGCAATGGCCAGGTGAACAAATGGGCTTTGGAGTTCGCTATAGCCAAGACTTCTTAGGATGCTGAACAAAGATGCGAGAAGATATTCTAGTTATCTGTCAGTTTTTCAGCAGGACCCAGCGGAAAGTGGATTTCTTTGTTGTAAGCCAAGACTTACAACAATGTCCTTAAAGGACATCAAAAGTGGCTTTGACCTCCAGTTTCATCCAAGTTGCTGCAAATGACATTATTTCGTTCCTTTTTATGTCTGAGTAGTACTCTGTGGTATTTATGTACCACATTTTCTTTATCCACTCATGAATTGAAGGGCATTTAGGTTGATTCCACATCTTTGCAATTGTGAATTGTACTGTGATAAACATTGGGTTGCAGGTGTCTTTGATAAAACGACTTCATTCCTTTGGGGATCTCAGGAATGGAAAACCAAACACCATATGTTCTCACTAAGTGGGAACTAATAGATGGGTACACAGGGGCACAAAGCGATATAAAGGACATGAGAAACCAAGAGTGGGGAGGGCAGGAGGTGGGTATGGGATGGATAAAAACTTACCTATTGGGTACAGTGAACACTGCTCTAGTGCTGGACACACCAAAGTCCCTGAATCAAGCATTATACAAGATATCCGTGTAACAAAAACACTTGTACCTCCTTAAATTAATATTTTGAAATTTAAAAAAAAGTGACTTTGAGTTAGTCATAGTGGTGGTGGCAGTGAGGGATCATCTCAGTAAAAGGTGTGACAAGAAAAACTAGAGTAGGCAGGGGACAGACTCTGCCCAAAGGCTTGCCACTCTGCAAAGGACAGTGCCACTCGGTACTGAGAACGTGTGTGTGCTGTGCTAGGAAGTAGCCTCTGCAGAACACGTGGATAAGGTGCTGTATGAGGTGAGACGTGGAAAAGTGTCCCTTGGATTCTTGAGGTCACTCTGGTCCTGGGAGTTGCCTGCTTGGGAGGAATGCCTGGTCAAGGGGAGCCCGGTATGGAAGCCAGGGCAGTATTTTTCCCAGTTCTTTCTTACAGGCAGGGGCTCTTTCTTATTGCCCACTTCTGACTGCTCTGGCTCTGTGCCTTTAAAAAGAGAGTTGTTTATTGGCCATAGGGCAAAAAGCAAACAAAGAAAAACAAAACAAAACAAAAAAACTTAGAGAGACACATCCCACTCAAGAGAACTCTAACTTTTTAAATTTCCCAGGTGAGGGCCACTTGCCTAGCCAGGATCGGTGTCCCAGCTATCCCAGTGCTAGAACTCTCTGTCTCACCTACCCTAGCCTCACTGCCGATTTCTGAGCCAGCCGCCTGCTCCTCCTGTCTCCGTTAGACCTCTCATCTTGCTTCCTTTCCCTTCGTAATTAAAATCTAATTAAAATCTAAGCCGAGATGGGTTCGAGCCCTAGCG
Organism: Avahi laniger; assembly: GCA_963575035.1. Classification (NCBI taxonomy): domain Eukaryota; kingdom Metazoa; phylum Chordata; class Mammalia; order Primates; family Indriidae; genus Avahi; species Avahi laniger. Next base: position 22,572 of record CAUYSK010062222.1, on the reverse strand, counting down.
AGACACCCTATATTCTGCTCTCACCGCTAGGTTGTGTGTCAAAGTCAAGTCAAAATTTCTCCACATACTTTTCTTTCTTAATAATTCCCTGTTTTACATGAAACATGCCTATTTGCTCTTGTTTTTTTCCACCAAGTATGTGTATAAAGTGTGTCTGGTGTTTCAACAAGTAGGTGAGCTGTTCTCTTTCAAATATAAAAGAGATACGGACTTTTTGTTTAAACTAGTTTGTATATTTACGATAAAGCTAATATATATCGTGTGTATGTGTGTGTATGTACATGAGATCTGTCCAGAAAGTATCCAGACATGTGAATGTTCTTGTTATCTTAACAATGGCTGGATGCTTTCTGGACAGACCTTGTGTGTGTACACACACACACACACACACACACACACACGCATGCACAAACACATTAGATTTAGCATTGAGGTTTTAGAGTTGCTGACTGAGGCAGTCACGGCTGTTGGCATGGGATATGAAGTCTCTTACTAAGGCCATATTGCCTAAGGGTTTTTGCCCACATCTAGTAGATGTTCTATTTGCTGTAAAGAAGTGAACAGAGTCTTTAGTAGGCACTATTTCTGAGTTGCTTATTGTTTTCTAAAAGACAGAAGCAGTCTCCCTACCTTTTTATACACACTTGCCATGCTAGGATAGGATCATGAGAATACTGCTTTGTCAGTCCTAGGAACTTTGTTTCCAAAAGATTTTCATTTTTTAGGGATTCTCTCAAAAGTAGGTGTCAAGTACAACTTCAGGGATATGAAGTTCAAGTGCAGACTGTAAATTCTGGCATTAGTTTTTTCAGAGCTTGAAAACCAATGAAATTCACCAATGAAATTTTTCTCATGGTGTCTTTTCAGCTTTAACAATCTCCTTCTTGCCTTTGGGCTGATCTGGTAGGTTAGCTTACTATATTTTAGGTTCTAAAACCATGTTCACTCAAAAGTTTTCTTAGAAAAGACCAGTGTATCTTTTATGTAGACTATTTAAAAGATGGAATCTCCTGTTGTTTTTAAAAATATGAATCAGAAAAAAAAATCTGACGAAATGAGATCTTGGTTATGAAATTAAGAGGATTAGATTCTGCTGTATAATCTTTTGTGTATGTTGTGAAGGTAATTTCTGCAGCTCTCTTTTCACCGTAGTCATTATTTTCCAGTGTTTTACCATAAAAAATTAAAACATGAGTCATCAGTTCTAAGAGTGAAAATGGAAAGCAAAAATAGTTCTAGCATGTCTGCCTTAGGCTTGTGGATCGTATGCAGTGTTAAGAAAATGTGCTTCTGAAATTGAAATATCTCTTTCAAGGAGTTCAGAGGGCTCTCAAGGGAATGTAACTTTATCTTTCTTCTCATGTTATCTTTGAGATTTCAAGGAAATTTCTTTTACTCTGAGCCACCTGAGCAAGGTTACTTTACCCAAGATCCACCATCAAATCATGGGGTCAGAAATACAACTAAGGTTGTTGTGTCCTCTGAATCTCTTAAAATCTCCATTGTCACTTAAACCTCCACCAGATCCCTAAATGTGAATCTTTAGAGTTGGCATGTGCCTGTGAAACAATGAAATGAAATATCCTCAGAAGAATTAAAGGCCCACGTGAGGGTTTTCTTTTGCCTTATTATGAAATGGTTGATGAAGTTGAATAGCTGGTCCCTCATGGAAAGCAGAATTTTGGAAGCGTATTTGAAGAGATAGTCTATCCTGTCTTTATCATAACTCAGCTTAGGAAAAATTACCTTTTTTAAAAAAGATAAAATTTTTGTATTTTAGCAGTACTCTCTAATTCAAGTTAATGGTTTATTTGTCAAGGGAAGGAAATACGGTGTATACTTAGGATTTGATGTAGTATCGGATTTTTGTAGCAGTTTGAATGAATGGAACTGCCTTGTGCTGTCTATTCAGCCTCCATTCATCTGCATTTAAATTTATCCATTTTTTAACTTGTGCAAATTTATGGAGCACTTACCACGGGCTGGGACTGTACAGAATTTTTTACATGAATTAATTCATTTGATCTGCCCGGTAGTCTTCACGCAGTTGTACCGTTTCCGTCTCTATTTTACATATGAGAACACAGAGTTGTAGAGAAGTTAGGTAACTCGCCCAGGTTCGCACAGTTGGGAAGTGGTAGAACTAGGACAGGGACCGCAGAGGTCTGGCTCGAGGGAGCATGACTTCGTCTGGGGAGGACGGCAGGCGTTCTTCCGGTTTGTGAAAGAGGGGAAGATTCCATCTGTGTGGAAATCTTTAGGAACGTGTATGTGTTTCTCTGTACGGAGCAGACCAAAGTCGTGTAATACAAGCCCGAGAGGAATTATCTGTTTTTGCCAGCAACTGGAAGGGATAGAAATTTTCCTATAATTAAACAAAGCAAAAACAGAACTTCTGCTTGTTTTTGTGATGGCAGCAACTGCACGCTCATCCTGAGTGATCAGCAGAAGTAGGAATTCTGTTCTGGGTGAAGATTCAAGGACGAGTTTCAATGAAATTTTTGTATGTTTCCGGGGACTACCCGTTCTGAATGCTAAGGTCACATGGAATGTCCTAAATCATTTTTCTGGACTTTGTCTATTTCTGGTAAACTCCAGATTCCCATGAAGTGATGTTAAGAGAAAGTGTGTTTGCTTTGGAATCTGTGAGCAGCTTGTAAATTTTGCTTGTAATCTGCTGAGCTGACGCTTCTGTCTGCCTTGAAGATGTAAGTGACACTCAACTGTCTAGTCACGGCTTTGGGCTTTGGGATTGTTCACATCTTCCTCACCCAAGATGGATAAAAGTGCTGTTTCATTCGAGTTTAGTGATAAAAATTTTAGGAAGCCATTTTGGAAATTGACTCTCCTTCTATCCATGTATGATTTTAAGAGGTAATGGATAGTTTAAAGAGCAAATGACTAGCGTGGTTAGATCAGCAGATACATTCTTTGCCATAAAGTGTGTAGCCTGGATGTTGCTTAGGATGGGTACCTCATTAGGGATGGGGTTAGAGTTATGTTTTACATAGAAGAGTAGTTCTCAAGTGGGGTCAATTTTGTCTCAGTGGGAACATTTAGCAATATCTGGAGACATTTTTGGTTGTTACCACCGGCGTGGGGAGGGCACTGTTGGTATCTGTGGATGGAAGCTACAGATGCCGCTAAACATTCCTGATTGTACAGGGCAGTCCCTGAAGTGAAGATTGATCTGGTCCAGAATGTCAATAGTGTCGAGGTTGAGAAACTCTGATGTAGAAGATTGACTTGTTTCTGTAAGAGTCTACCCTATTGTACTTTGTTATTTTAATTGTCTGTGTTTTCTAAATAAAATTATTACTCCTGAAGTAATTTCCTGGAGTGTACTTTTAAAAGTGTGTGTGTGAATGATGCATTCATCTGATTTTTATTAGTTTTAATATCCTCATTATATTTAGCATATCTTGGTTATATATCTAGGTCTATAGCTATATCTTAGTTTTATTAATTCCAACGTTGATTTCTGTGGCGTTAGTGAATAGTTGGGATATAAAGTCATTTTTTTTCTAGGCCTTCTTCTTGAATATGAGGTTTCACTTACCCTAAGAAGCAAAGGAATAGGCAATAGAAATCCGATATGTGTATTTCTGAGATGGAAGAAAAGTGGGAGGCTGGCATTAGCAATCATATACTGTACTCTCTGCACCTCTTCGTGTCATTTGGTTATTTTAGTTAATTACCAAGTACTTGGGTACCCGCCCTGATAATGCAAGAGGCAGCCTCTGTGAATGGGATGAGTGAACCTTTACCAACCAGCTCCACACCTTCTCTTTTCTTTTCCTCTTTTCTCAATTTTGATGAGTAAGTGTATGATTTTTCTTTCTGCTTAACTTCCACCAAGCCTGTTGTTTTCTTGCCAGCCACAGTAATGAATCACTCTAAAAGCTCGGTAAGGGCAGTTGAATCAGCAGACAAAATTCTTATTTGCTGAAAATAAATAGAAGATTGCTTATAAATTCACACCTTTATTGCTCTCATCAAACCTTCAGGCAGGAGGGAAATGAAGTTGGATATCTTAAAGTTCCTGGATTTAATCTGTGATTTAGGAGTGAGTTCTTTTCCATGTTTCTCCTTGCATGTTTTCCCGTCCTAGCAGGGGGAGAAAAAAAGAAAATAATTTAATCTGATTTGTATTGACTTCGTGGCTTTTTGACATTGGAAGATGCTGAAAATGAGACAACTTTCCAGGTGAACTTTATTGTCACACACACTTTGTTGATTGAGAATGATTTAAACGGAAAGCCTTCTTAGGACTCCAAATGGGATATTTAATTTGTTGGAACAAGAATCTGCACACTGTCTATTCATGGTGAAATTAGTTTGCTAAGTGGATAATTTGTTGAGCATTAGCTGACTCTGACGTGGCAGAATTAAGGTCTCTGGAGATAGTTCACGATAGAAATATGGGCTTGATAGGTTGGTAATGAGGTCTCAGTGATGACATCTTTACCACAGCTTGGACTTAACATTCAGGGGACTGAGTGAGTCTACCTGTAAGGGACATGCCTCAAGTATTTATCACCAGCTCTGTTAATCCAGATTAGTAATAAGAAACATGAGTACAGTGAGTGATTTCTGTGCTTCAGCGATCACTGCTCATTAAAGACCGATGTTGATGGCATTCACTGTGATTCACTTGTGCCACGGGACCTCTGGTGGACCTGGCGTGCTGTGAGATCAAGGCTGTCCTGGCAGCTGGGAGGACTCCCACCCTTGCCATCTCTGAGACCACGATGCTGCGGAGGGGAAGCCGGATGCCAAGGAAGTTTGATTGATTAACTGATGCACCTTGGAAAGTCCCTCAGATTTGTCTAGAAACTATAAACATTTAAACAAATAACAGCAACAATGATAATAGAGGACACCTATGAGCCACTTATTTGGTGCCATTTGCTGTGCAAAGTGAGCCCTCTTTATACAGACACACAATATCCCATTGAATCCTCTGCATGTTAGGAACCATCGTTAATCCCATACAAGTTGAACAACCTGTAAATACCTTGCAAAGTCACACAGCTAGATGGGACTCCAGGTCTCTTGGCTACTCTTGCACCTGTGTGTTCATTTCTCCTCTCCCAAGTTGATATCTCAAGAGCTTATCACAGCTCTCATGGGCACGTGGCTTGCTCTTCCCGAGGACTGATGGTACCCGTGTTTGGGCTTTTTCTAGTGCTGTATGATCCCACACTAGGCAGCAATTATATTTCAAGGTTATTTTCATGGCGCGGGTACCCAACTGAGGGCGTGTTTTGTCTAGAACTTCCTCAAATGTAGGACAGACCTGTCTTGGGCTAGAAGCTCATTATTTATACACAGGCAAAAGAAAAATAGTAGACTCAGCAGAAAGAACAGGTCTTCAGAATTAACCGTGGCATAGATGGGCCATGTTGGTTTTTTGGACATCACTGGTCCCAGTGAGGTGATGGTTATGGGACATATTGATTTGCTTTTCTGGTGGCTGCTGTCTGATGGTGTTGACTTACCAGTAATGGATATTAGGTTCTCACAAGAGAATGAGTCCTGCGGGCTTCATAGGGTATTCCAGCAGAAGCTCCTGAAGGTCCTGGGAAGGTTGTCACAGGGTGGAATCACGTGGGTGGCAGTGAAGGAAAGCCACATGGCCGGCAGGTGGGTTCAGCAGAGCCGGCTCTGGGGATGGGCGCCCTCAGCCTGGCTGCCCGCACATTCCCGCAGGTCTGATAAAGCACCTTGGTCTGTACCCATACCCAGCTTCCCCTAGCGTCGTCTTAAACACATGGCCCAGCCCACCATACCACGCTGGAACATTAAGGTCTTTATCATTTGGTCAGGGTCAGACAGAGTACTCATGTGCCTTTGCCTTTCGTGACCCTCCTTGCCATCGAAGCTGATGTCCCCAGGTACCTGCTTCTGGGGAGGAGCTCATGCTAGCTGAGTGTGTTGTATTGTTTCTTATCTGTACTGAAATCTTATAAAAGGTACAGAGAGTAGTAACCCACATGATCAAGGTTCTCATTCCTTCTCCTGGTGCCTCTGAGCTCTCTCCTCCTTGTCTTTTTGAGCAACTGTATTCTAACCTCCTCCCGCCCCTACCCCCCACCCCTTGGTCCCCTGTAGTCTGGCCTCTGCCTTGCCTGTTGTACTTGGACCCCTAATTTTTGACCACCTTATTTCTGAACTTCAATGTGTACCTGTGTATCATAGTTTTAACTTGACTCTCTTGTTCTGACTCGATGTCGTGGGTTCCTGGCCATGCCCAACCCCCATGTCACACACCTGCCCCTGCTGCGGCCACACTGGTCACTGCGCAGGTTTGACCCTGCTTCTGTGCTGGACTGTCCTCTACTCCCTGCCCTCCTGGGCACTCCCAGCCTGGTCACCTCCACAGTCTGTCACTTGCTGCCACCCTGGGGTCCTGGTAATAACTTACCTTCTCATCATCCTTCAGCTAAACTATCACCCTGCAGATGCAGTTTTGTAAAAGATTATTTCATTTGCAAACCTGCAAAGAAAGAGATTCTCCAATACCAGGGTTGAACTTGAAATTGATCATTCAGTCTTGGGTCTCAGACAGCCATGGGAGGGGAAGCAGAGAATTGTGGTTTACGATGTTCACAAGCAATTCATATTCTAAATGCCCGGGTTCCTTCAGAGTAACCAAGCATGCAGCCCCTCTGCTTTGTTGCTAGTGAAAGAAGACTTGAGTGTTACTCAAGATTTGGCTTTTTTAAAAAATCAGTTGACAAGAGTTTTAAGAGAATATTGATAGCTGCTTGTACTTTTTTGATTTCATGAGGTTTTAGCACCTTCGAATGCTGAGTATGGAAATGGTTTGTTTTACAACTGGGGAGGAAGAAATGATTTATATTTGTGTCTGACGTCAATCGCAAAAGGAGGAAAGCACTGTGAGAAATGTAAGCTCCTTTTTGGTGAACTTTATTAAAACCAACAGGAAGATAGAATCGGCTTTAATTTTTTATTTTTTTGAGGAGTGCGCAGAATTTCCTTGCCTTCTGGTGTTCAGTTGGCAGGTGGCCAGACAGCATGCCTATAGCTTAGGAATCATCCCAAACCAAACTAACGGAAAAAGTCTGACTTGCTGGAGGCTGAAATTCAATATCGAGGAGGTGACATGAGTGTGTGTGTGTGTGTGTGTGTGTGTGTGTGTGCGCGCGCGCGCATGCGTGCGTGCCCGTGTGCAGGTGGTGGGGGCAGGGCGGTAGGTGAACAAAGTCTGGAAGCCTTACCCCTTGGCAGCTATACATAGAATACTTACTCACTTGGGTGGCTAGGGTTTTTATTCTGCCATTTGGTCAGAATTAAGGTATGATTCAATATATTATGTCCAAGACTGGCCTAAAAACATACTCATTTTCCTTTTGATTTGAGCCAAGTTTAATCAAGAGCACTGCTTGACAAGCCCATTAAATAACTGAAACTTCCTTTCAAAAGCTTACTCTGAATGGAGGCATTATGTACAAAATAATGCATTTTTTAAAAGCCAATATTGAGACTCAGACTGTGTGAGGCACTGTGTAAAAGGTCACAGCGCCTTACATAGTCTGGCACTGTTACCTTTTTTACAGAGGGGCCAGCAGTGAAGGAAGATGAGTGCAGTGAGCCAGGTTGTGTGCAATAGAGAGCGGTGGGGATTGTGGTTAACTGGAGCCCACAGACCCAGGAGAATTAGGGCTCAGTGTTGCCAGGCCTTCTCTCATTTTTAAAGAGAGACCAGAAATCTAGATTTCTGTGGACTTCCAATTTGTGAAATGTTGACAAGTAACGTAAGATGTTTTGGTTTTTATTGAGTGGGCCAAACAAAACTTGGCTGGGACTTGAACTCTCTTTAGATGGTGAAGAAGTGTTGCTTCTTAGCTTCGGAGCAAAGGAAAGGAATGGAATGGCTTATATTTTCCTTTGGGTTAGTTTTAGCCTGCTTCTGAAAAATAATTACTATAGTGTAAAGCCATTTTGAGAGGGTGGTATCTAGATTAAATTTCTGCATTTTCAGGTCCGTTTAATCTTTTCGCCCATTCTTTATGTTTTATTGGGTAATAAAAATTGGGATAGGAATTGGATAATCTTGTCTTTTGAAGGGGAGAAGTTTTATTTTTCTATTTTAAAAGTTTGCTCAATTTCTTTGTTTGCAGAATTCTGAGGTTTGGAGGACTCGATGTCATACTAAGATTCTGTCGCATACTTGTTATGACTGGGCATTGTTTTAACAACAGAGTGCCTCCCGCATAGAATGCCTCTGACAAGTGTAGCATAGATAGGAAGGTTCCAGAAGCAGAGCGCCTGGGTTTGAACCCTGCCTGAATGCTTGCTGGGTGTGTGGCCTTGGGGAAGCCACGCCCCCAGTCTATGCTTCATGCTTCCATTTGCAAACTGGGTTTGATCCTAACTGTGTACCTACCCCACAGGATTGATGAGGAATGAAATAATGAATGCATTTAAAATGCTATAGAAGGGATAGACACATAGTGAGCACTGGAAAAGTAGTAGGAATTGTTATTATTAGTTTTTACTAATCAAGGGCAAAATATTTTAATAAAATATTTGGGAGCTCATTTAGAGTAGGACATTGCTATAGGTATTTTCACGTCATTTTCATGTACTTCTTACATGAACTATGTGAAGAACAAATTATTATCTCCATTTTACAGAAGTCACACTAGCTTCTATGGGAAAAGAACATAGGGCAGAAGACCTGGGCGGAGCTCTGATCTGTCAGTTACCAGCTGTGCAAACCTGGGCAAGTCACTGTCTTCCTGGACCCAACTCAGGTTCCCTGTGTGTAAGTGGAAAAACCGGACTTGATCACCTTTGAGGATGCTTTCAGTTCTAATTTATAAAAGTGTTATTTATTTTTTGAGGTGAAATTCATATGACATAAAATCGACCATTTCCAAGTGTACAATTCAGTGGCAGTCAGCATACTGACATTGTTGTACAGCTACCACCTCTATCAGTAATTTGAAAACAATTTGTTACCCCCAAATAAAACCCCATACCCATTAAGCAGTCACTCCCCATTCACTCCTCCTCCCAGCCCTTGGCCATCACCAGTTTGCTTTCTTCTCTGTGGATTTACCTGTTCTGGATATTTCATATAAATGGAATCATTGGACAGGTGACCTCCTGTGCTTGGTGTCTTTTACTTAGCACCATAACATTTTCAAGTTTCACCTACACTGTAGCGTGAGTCGGTACTTTATTCCTTTTTGTGGTTGAATAGTATTCCAGGTTTGGCTCCGGTTTTATATAATGTGTGTAAAACACATTGTAAAAAAATATTTATTTATCCATTTTATATATATAATGTGTATATTTTTATATTTATGTTGATTTTTATCTGGCAAGAAGGCCCACCTTTAAAGAGATTGGAAAAGATCTATTTTTATTAATGTCATGGTACCTTTTCCAAAGGGTCTACTTTGTACCTCTATTTTCAATGGGTTTACCTACCTAACAAACTTATTTCGAATAGTTAATTCCCCCCCAACAAAAATACACCAGTAGTAAAAACAGTTTACATAACCTCATCTTTAGAAACTTAATGATAATTCTGTTCACTGGAGCCTGAGGCTCGTGTTCCAAGGGCCAGCTTAGCGGGATGTGCACGTGTGTGATTTAACAAGCGCCATCGCATGGCTCTACATTCATTACGTCATTCACCTTAACTGTGTGCCAGTTGATAGGAATATACAGACACTCTGCTTGAAACAGCTTAAGAGAACATTCGGAGATGATTTTTTGCTTTGGTTTTAAGTGATCATCAGTGTTTTTGCTTTTTTAATAAAAGATAAATTTTTATAGTGCATTTTCAAGTAAAATGTAAAGCTGAGAAAAAGGAAGTCACCTGAGCGTAGCTGTATTCACCCTCATTTCCTTCTCAGCAGCTGAGATGTGGAAATGCCAAAGCATAGAGTTCCCATTTTTTCCATAATAGTTACATTCAAAACCAAACCATAAGGATACTTTGCTTGCCTTTTCCCCACTGAGTTGTGTATTCTGTGGGTTGCTTTTTAAAGAGGAAGTTATGTGCCTCCTATGTAAATGTTGTAACAAAGTATTTTTTAATATTGTCTGCATAATCCTTTTGGATATGGTAGTACTTGAAGCTCATTTCAGGGTGGATGAAACTGTCCTCTTAAGTAAGCTTTTTGGTTTTTGTTTTTTCTTTTTTCAAGGAATCACTGTAAATGAAAATGCAGTCTCTGGTGGCCTGTTGATTGACAAGCTTGGAGATCAGTGGTCTTTCTTTGGTCCTCTCTACGGCATTTGATGTTTCTCCTTGGCTCTTCTGAGCTGGTTGGGCTTCCTGTGATGACACCATCCTTTCCTGGTTCCCTTTCTTGCCTTGTTCTCTGTCTCTCATGGAGAGGCAGCGCAGTGTAATTACAAGAGCATGTGCCCTGGAATTACTTCTGTTTGGAATTCTGGCTCTACCATTTAATAAATAAAAATTACAAAGAGGCAAATAGAGAACAGAAACAGGAAATGAAGTTTTTCAAATGACTATTAGAAATGGCCATGTTCTTCAGGGTTCTCGAATGTAAGTATTTTTTTCTTCTCCACATTAGCCAAACAGGCTTGAGAGGAGGGGATGGATGAGGAGACATTGCCACGGAAGGGCTGACAGGATGGACAGCATCTGGCACCTCTTGGGCGTGGGGGAAGGGAGTGTTAAGAATGTCCCTTTTCTAGCTTGGCCAACTCAGTGTGGGTGGAGACCCTCAAGATGGGTGTAGAGGAGGAGGATGTTTGGAGAGATGACAATGAGGTGGTTTTGGCGGAGCTGGCTTCTGATCCGGCTCTTGGCAGTTAATGATTTAAAGGTTTCCTGGGGGGAGTGTTGTTGAGTCTAAGGAAGCAGCCATGTTTTCTTTAGACCTGGCTTCTCTACCAGATGATTTTGCCCCTAGGGGACATTTGGCAATGTTTGCAGATATTTTTGCTTGTCACAACTCCAAGCAGGGGTTATCTAGTGACTAGAAGCCAGGGATGCTGCTAAACTTCCTACTGTGTATAAGACACGGCAAAGAATTATCCAGCCCAAAATGTTAATGGTGCCACTATTGAGAAACCTGCTTTAGACCCTTTTTGAACTAAAGGACTCAAGTTCCTTTAGTCCTAGGAGCGACCTGCTGGCTCCTCATCTCAGGAGATCGTGTTGAGGGGTGGGGGACCCATTCTGGACCCTACCCCTAGCACGTAGCAGAGATGCCCTACGAGTGTGCTAATAGCATGGAAACTGGGACAGCAGCCAGGCAGTAGTTGCCTTTAGTGCCCGTTAATGGATATGAGTTCTGTATGTATGACACTGTTATCATATTTGTTAAAAATGCCAAATGTAAGAAATACTGGGCCAGGCACAGTGGCTCATGCCTGTAATCCCAGCACTTTGAGAGGCCAAGGCAGGAGGATCCTCAAAAGAAGCAGACCAGAAGATCACTTGGTGTCATTGGGTTCTTGAGAGCCATAAAATGTATTTGAAAGTGGATTGCGTCTAAGGCAACCATCTTTTTCTTTGGCAGACCCTGGAATGGAACTTTCTAGTTTTGTCGCACTTACCAGTCAGTGGAGGTCTGAGATGGGTCCGTGGGCTGGGCAGGCTGGGGGCTGTTCCTGTAGGAGGGGTGGTTGGGTTTCTGGGAGGAGGTTCTGAATGCAGGAAGAGCCACTGGCTTAAGTGTGGGAGAGTATTCCTTTTGTTTATCCTTCCCTGCAGCTGTGCCCCTGCCCTCTCTCCTGTTGAGAGCAGCAGGGCTCTGGTTCCTAGAGCATGCTCAGTGCCCCACAGAGATGGTTTGGGAAAAGAGGGCTTCAAGGTCAGTGAGGGAGAATATTACTCTCAGAAGATAGCAGCAAGCTTTGCAGAAAGAGACCAGACTAGAATGTGAGGTTGAGTCTGCCAAGAACACTAAGTCCATTTTTGGTGGGGTGTCCCTGGGAGGGTTTGGAAGCCACATGTGTGTGGGTTAGCTTACAGATCATCAAACCATCTCCAGGACACGGGATGCAGAATGCTTTCTGTGTGCCCCACACGCAAGACTCACCCTGCTGATAGAGGCACTGAGCTGTTCTGATTTTGTTTGTGTTTTAAGCGATTTAGCCCAATATTAACCTCAACTCCGAGACCATAGAGGAATACACAAACTTAATTTCTCCTACTGTACTCTCACAACACACTTCTGACCCCAGATATGGGGGTGGGGAGTTTCTCCAGACACCAAGCAAGCAGTCAGTTCTGCAGTGGACGCCAGTTGGTGTCCTCTAATTCAGGTCAGTTCTGACACTGTCTACCTTGAGTCAGATCCCACAGGCTGAGGGCTTAGTTTCTTAAGACTGCCCCCCACTTCCAGTGCCCACCCCAAGCCCCAGGTTGTTTTACCTGAGCTTCTGACTAACACGCTGTAAATCGCAATTCCCACGACCCGCTCCCTGCGTTTGATGAATTTGAAGAGCAACTCACAGAACTCAGGGGAACACTGGCTTAGGTTTACTGGTTTCTTACAAAGAATGTTACAGATTCCAGTGAAAACCAGCTGAAGAGGTGCACAGGGCGCGGAGCTTCCATGTATCTCTGGGTGCCCCGCCTTCCAGAAACCTCCATGTGTGTAGCTGTCCCAAAACTCTGACCTTTTGGGTTTTTATGGAAGCTTCCCTGTGTAGGCATGGTTGATTAAATCATTGGCCATTGATTAGCCTTCAGCTCCTCTCTCCTCCCTGGAGGTTGGGGGTGGGGCTGGAGGTTCCCGACCTCTAATCCTGCCTGGGTCTTTCCAGTGACCATCCCTGCCCAGAAGCTACCTGGGGGCTGCCAGACATCAGCCATTCATTAGCATACAAAGGCACCGCTTTGAAGATTCCAAGGATCTTAGGAGTTGGAGGAAGGGAGGTAGACCAAATATTTATTTCACAATGTCAGACAACCCAGCCTATCATTTTCAAATACTTTGACTCAAGGAACTTAGGTCCTCACTCCCATTTAAACACACAATTGCCCTTTGTATTTTATGTGCACTTCTTGTGTTATTTCTCTCTCTCTCTCCGCATTTTATTATGGCTATTTTCTGTATTTATGGGTTTTGTTTCTGATTAGATTAAACTCTTTGAGAGCAGAGCTGGCCTCCGTTCACTTTGCAGGCGGTTGAGCAGTTAGTTTCCTGCTCCAGGCTCTGGGCTGGGCGGTCTCACTGGCATTCATTCCCTTATTTACCCCCTGGCTGCTGGGTGGGTTCATGCTCATCCTCTACATTGTCTCAAGTAGGAAGCTGTGGCTGATGGGAGGGATGGCATCCCGTGGAGTTGTGAGGATGGACTTGCCTGGGTTCAGTTAATTTTATGGTATGCAGATTATGCGTCAATAAAGCCGTTTAAAAAAACTGAAGAAAAACCAAACCTGTTCTACCGCCTGTTAGCTCTGGGACCTTGGGCAAGTTCTTTAACTGCTCTGTGCAACCTGTAAAATGGGAGCATTGTTAGTTTTACTTGCTTATAGGGTATGGTAAGAATCAAACAAGTTAGTGCGTGTGAGATGCCAGGACAGTGGCTTACACACACGAGTCTGCTATTACTATTGTTCTCCAAAGTTACGCAGACAGTGGGCAATGGGAGCCTGATCTACTACATTCTGAAGCCCGTCATTGAATTCTGTGTCGTTCTTGGCCCCGGCACTGTGCCTTGCCAGCCATGAGGGCTAGGTAAATATCTGTAGCATGAATGAATGCATTTGGAATTTTTGCTGGTGGTGGTTCTCCAGGTAAAATGAATTTGCTGAAAGAGAAGAACACACCTTGGAATGCATGAAAGAAGCAGACCCCAGGTTAGAGTTTGGAAAATACTTTTACATACCTTAGCCTGGGCTGAAAAAGCAAACAGCTTCTCAGATCAGTCATTTTAAATTAATTCATGCCTGTGTGGAAAATATGGCTTCATGATGGTCTGGCTGTAGAAGCTGCCAGGAAACCGAGAAGCAGGAGTAGGGGCGGGAATTCCTATTGCTTTCTCTGCATCTAGTAAGTGAGATTCTGTGCTGGGGGTCGCACAGGAGAGCAGGGCTTAAGTGAATCAGGTGCCTGTACTCATTGAAAGGAACCCTAAAGGACAGTGGATGTCAGTAGATAATTCAGGATGGGATGTGTTTCTAAGGTGTAGCTATTATCACCTTTATTATTGGTTTCTATAAATGTGAACCTTAGAATCTATACTAGGAGTCTTATTACCTATTTAAATGCTGTAGAGTAAGCTTGGGGAAGTGAGTTGGACACGAAAGGTCAAGGTCATTGTTAATAGGGCAAGGCTGGTAAAAGACTAATACCCTCTTCTGGCAAAGTGTTGAAGTGGGTGGAGTTTATACTAAAGTCCACCAGGTTCTTGGGTCTTCATTAAAAATTCTTCCTCCCTCCCTTCTTCCCTCCTTCCTTCCCCAGGCACTACTCAGTGTGCTGGGATCCAGGGACGGGCTAGCAGAGGTGGTTCAGCAGGGAGGGCTGGCATCAAAGGAGTTATTTATTTACATACCGATTTCTCCATCGGGGAACAAAGGTGCAGGGAGCCAACTCGACTGTGGTGGGAAGCCCAGCAGGCCAGCCAGGGCCTCCCAGAGGTGAGGATGCATCGGTGTTGTTGGCAAAGCCATGGGCAGCGACTCAGGGCAGGGGCAGGGGTGAGAACGAGCTCAGCCTGGGTGAGACCTGGGAAAAGTCCCCCGGGAGGGCGGCTGTGACCAGGCTGGAGGGGTGTGCAGGGACCAGGTTGTGCACAGTCTGTAGGCTGCTCCGGAGGAAGGGATTTGGTTGGACTAAAAAAGGCTTTAGGCAAGGGATGGGTATAGGCTTGGTGGCAGAGACTGAAGAGGGATGGGGTGGGTGTGGGGGCCTGGGGTAGGGGTTCGACCTGGGAAGTTGGTGAGAACAGATGGCCTAGGGGCTACTGCAGCCAATTGTCACCGGATGAAGCAGTCCCCCTCTTTGAAAAGCTAATTTGCTTCTCTCAAATCTGCTCACCTCCCTGCTGGGTGTTGGGGGGAATTTACAAGTTTTTCTGCCACATTCTGGGCTCCAGAGCAGTTTTTTTCTGTTCAGGCACACTGCGGTGTCTAACCTCTAGCCCGTGGAAATGTCAATTAAAAACACATTTGCCTTAAACCACTCTTACTAAGTCTGCAAGACTCTTTCCTGTTTCTGGTATCACATTAAAAATATCCAAGCATGGTTAGGAGGTGGAAAGGGCAGTTTTGAGGTGAAAGCACATACATTCTGCTGCTTGGTATATAATTAATTGTCTAGTTTTATTTGTCATAACCTTGAACCACCAATAACTCAGATAATGAGCTGACATGTGCAATTAAGAGTTCAAGAATTTTAGAAAACACTGCTGCTTAAATGGCTGTGAGCTTTGTACTACAGTAAACATGTATGTTTTTCTGCCTCCCTTTGGTAAAAAATGTCATGGGGCAATTTATGTACTAGGTTTCCCAGAGCTGTTTAAATCATCTTACACAGTGGACATGTGGCATTTATATTATTGAAGCAATTCTGATTTATCACATTCTTGTATCGTTTCAGAGGTAGGGAAAAGGTTTTTTCTGCTTCTCTCCTCAGGTGAATGTTGAACTAAAGTAGATTAGGGCGAGACAGGCAAGAGGATGAGTAATTCATACACACCTTTGCTGGTTGTCACTGGGGAATTTTGTACTAACGTACCCTAAAGTGAAGAAAAGCAAACATAACGAAAATACTGCGTTTGTGGCGAGTATCTTTGCTCATACACTTCCACCTTCGCTCACAAAAGTGCATCTCTAGATTCTAGAGTCTAGAACTGAGCTGCACAGTACTTTAGCCATGCGCCACATGGGGATTTGGGGCACTTGATGTCTGAATCGAGATGAGCAGGGTATGGAAAATACACGCCAGATTTTGAGAATGAATGGAGGAGAAAAGAATGTCAAATATCTCACTGATACATTTTTTTACATTGATGACATGTTGAAGTGATAATATTGGTTCTATTGGGTTAAATAACGTAACATTAAAAGTAATCTTCCCTGTTTCTTTGTAGTTTTTTTCCAAAAAATGTGGCTATTAGAAAATTTAAAATGACATACATGACTTGCATTATTTCTGCCAGACAGCACTGGTCTAAAGAGGCATTTACTCTGCAGACAAGAAGGGTTCCTAGGGAACTGATAAGTGTTGAGCAGGGAGCTCAAGAAAGTTTTATCTCTGCGGCCCTGTGAGCTGCTTGTAATCAGTGGAGCTGCCGTTCCCCCAAGGAGAATCGCTGTGCAACCTCCATCATGGCTTGGCCCAGCTGCTGGGAGCCTCCCTGCCTGCCAGCAGTGCTTTGTAGAATTCAGTTTATCTCCCGGTCTGGGGTCGATGACAGCAAGAGGGCACACGCGCCTGTAGGTCAGCTCTTTCTTAGGACAAAAAGAGTTCAAGGAGTTCTTGAGATCTTAAGGGTGTGTGGAGCTTTAATCACATCTTTGAAATGCTCCAAAACAGTAAGCAGTGGGGTCGTTGCTGAGGATGGTTCTCAATTCTATTAGCCACCTACGCGGTATTTGTTGTTGCTCATTTTTCTGTGATACGCTTAATTTTAAACCTCTTTTGGGGGCTTACTCGCATGAAGGATTTCAGCCCTTTAGGCTCTGCCCTTCTAAAATCATGCTAGATCTGGTAGCCCAGGACAGAATGTCCCCAGGGAGAGCGGTCAGTTTCACCTATAGATTGAGGCCACGGAGCTGAGTGGTGGTTTCTCTAGATTTCCAGGGTCTGTTGACAAACCTCTGTGGCATTGGTAAGGAGAACAAAGAAGTTTGGATTGTGACTTAAGAGGCTTTCCAGTTTGCTGGTCTTAGCTAGCAAGAGCAGCACATCCGCATTCTATAGAAGTCAGCAAAGAAGATTTACTGCCCTTTGAAAAGTCGAGGTGTGGGCTTACACACAGGTTTACAGTGGACTCATCCAGGGGTGCTTGCTTCAAGCACTAGTAGGACACATTTGCATATGTCTTGGAGTAAGATGTTATGGTATTTTATTGGAATATTTGTAGTGATATGGCAAAGTCCCTAAATCATGCTTATGAAAGATATTTTTTTTCGTATAAAGAGTAAATTTTAGAGGATATTTGGCACACCAGTTTTGTTATAAGTGTATTCTTGTAGAAATGTCTAAAATAATTTTTAAATGACATGTTTTAAAATGACTGTCCTTTCAACTAAACAGTTTCAAAACAAATACTTGGATTGCAGTGAGCACTAATTATCGGAGTAAATCATAACCGCAGAAGTGTACACCAGCATTTTGTAGTAGATTACCCAGAAGCAGGCATTCTCTTTCGCAGACAGAAAGTCTATGTCTATGTCCCCAACTCCTGGTACCATCCATGGTATGTTAGGGACCCGGCTGCAGAGCTCACCAACCCCACCTGTGGAAAAATTGTCTTCCATGAAACTGGTCCCTGGTACCAAAAAGGTTGGGAACTGCTGATCTATGTGATTTCCTTCTTTCCTTCCTTCCTTTCCTTCTCTTCCTTCTTTCTTCCCCTCCCCTCCCCTCCCTCCTCGATTATTTGGGTGACACCGGAGGGCTCAGCGGAGGAATACTTTTCTGCCTCCACTGGGCCCCAGAATGATGGGGGAGCTGCCGCAGACCCAGCCCCTGTCAGTCCACTAATGCCCATCTGGAGTGGTCCCTGGGCTCAGTCCCTGGGTACTGTTGATTCTACTGTGAAGACAGGGATGAAGCCTCCCTTCCAGACCATCCCTGTCTTGTGAGAGTTTATTGGAAGTGTGCCTGGCCACTGGTGATTTTGGCGTCTGAATCATGACCTTACTCTGCCAGGAGCTGGGACTGCGATCCCTGGGCTTACGAGCTAGTCCTGACTCCCCCGTGGAGCTCCTGGGCTTAGGAGCTAGTCCTGACTCCCCCGTGGAGCTCCTGCCGGCTGGTGTGTAGCTCCCGGCCCTCTCCAGCCCCACCCTGTTGTACGGGAGGATCCCCTCTGTCTTAAGGGCTCTCCCTGGGGGGTTTATAGGTTTGTTGCTGCGTGCCCTTGCTTCTAGCCAGGAGTGAGGCTTCTTACCGAGTGGGGTAGTTAGTGCTTGTGCGTGTTGGGGGTGTGTGGCTTAAATTGCCACTAGGGTGGTTTGGGAAGGATGTGTGGGGTGGGAGGGAGGGCTGGGGGTGCTAGAATCCACCCCTAGGAATGGTATTCCTTTGGGTTCCCCAGCATCTTGCTGGGGAAGGAGCTCCCTTGCTGGCTTGAGTGTGCCAGTAGTTCTTCGCACGTGTCCTCAGGCTGTGTGGGATCAAGAAAAGGGAAGCAGAAGCCTGATTCATCTTGGGCCACAGCCACTGTGGTCTGGAGGGGCCTGTCCCTGGGGTGGAGGGGAGGCTGAGGGGGAGCTGGAGGGAGGGAGCCGGGAGGAGCTATCTTTCCTTAGCTTCAGGCCTCAGGGACTCGTTGGCCAGGCCTCAGACTTACACCCCCAGGCTCCATGTAGTCTCTGTTCACCCCAGTGGGGTCTTAACACCAGCCCTGGCTCCTGCTTCGCCCCCATCATACATTCTACTGAGGGGATCTTGAGAATTTCCAAATTTCGAGTGACTGAGGGCCTTTTGAACTGAGAAACAGTTAAAAATTGATCCTTCAAAATGACTCGGCTACTCTGTGTGTGTATTTTTAAACATAATTTGAAAAAGGTATATTGGATTGTTAAACGAAGTAATTTTGCCCACATTTTATTGGTAGGGGTGGAGGTGATTTCAGTCCTTAGTGGTTTCTAGAGCTTGGCGGGTTCGAGGCTGAGACGGTTTTTTCTTGGACTAGACAAAGGTGAATGCCTTCATTGTTCAGTTGTCTGGAGCTGTTACTAGTTTATGGATGGTGATTAAGTAGAGCTACGCAAGCCAGTTTCCAGTGTGTCTCGGCCTACACTGGCACTGGGCTGATTTGCAGAAAATCGGACCTGTCCACGTGAGGCTTCCTTCTTCTACCCATTCGCCCCTCGGCACCCTGCCCTTGGGAGTCGCCTCCTTCCTTCCTCGCCAACACACCCAGGCTCCCGTACTCTGTACAGATCCCCAAATTATGGGTATCATGTTTAAATAATCTGTTAAACTTCGTCCCCATCGGACTGCAGGCCTCTAGAAGTAAGATTTTTCTACTAATCTTTGTACCAGCGCCTGTGTTGCTAACCTGGGGATTAGTGGCCACCTCTGCTCTCCATGAAGAATTTCTGATTGTCCACTCACCTTCCTTCTCAGGGTTAGCCTATTTAACCCTCACGGTTCCTAGGAGGTAGACTGTATTTATGTTTCCCCTTCTGTTGAAGAGGAAACTGAGGCCCACGGAGGTTAATTTGTCCAAGGCCACACGGCTAAGCTGTAGTAAAGACAGGCAGTGGGACCCCCTGGGTTGGGCTGTCACTGAAAACCACCACACTCCAGTCTGGCCATGAGAAAAACTTCTGACAGTCCCCAATGGCTGACAGAGCAACGTTCTACAAAATACCCGACTGATATTCCTCAAAACTGTCAAGGCCATCAAACGAGGCAAGTTTGAGAAACTGTCACAGACCAGAGAAGACCTAAGGAGCATGATGATTAGATCCAATGTCCTGGAAGGGGGCCTAGGACAGAAAAAGGACATTAGGGAGAAACTGGAGACTGAATGAAGCGTGGCATTGAGTTCATAGTAACGTGCCTGTGCGTTCGTTCCTTAGCGTGATGAATGTGCTAAAGTAATGTAAGGTAAGATGTTAACAACAGGGAAACCTGGGAAAGGGATGTACAGGGGAGACTCCCTGTGTTATCTTTGCAACTTCTCTGTAAAATCTAAAACTGTTCAGAAATGAAATGTTTACTTCACAACAGCGACACCACCACAGAACCCTGCACCTCACTGTCACGCTCCAGGTGGTCCTCTTGCTCCTCACTGCCTGGTGCCCACACGCCCTGGAGAGGCTGTGTTCTTGGAGAAGAGTCTCCGATGTCAGTGCACATTAATGACAGAGAGAGACACCCAGGGATGGTCACAGGGCTTTCGGAAGTGCTGCCTTTTATCGCAAGCAATGTCAGTCTGTCCCCAAATCTCTGTACAATCCAAGAAGAGATGGAATGTGGAGAGAAATGAAAACGAATGTTAGTGCAGGAGTGAAATAATTTTATGTAGATAAAATCTTGGTAGGTTTTAAGAGGACCAAACAGACATTTATGTCATTTAAATGTTTCCCGTCCTCTACAGCTTTCCTGTTGGGGGTGGCTTGTATGTGCACGTTATTTTTGAATGCTTTGTGTCTGGAAAGCAGCTGAGGTTGTAGTTTTTGGTGGTTTGGAGGAAAGCTTCGGTGCACATTGATAGTTAAATGAGGCCCGTGCATTCTTTGATTCTATCGCAAGGCATTCGGAGGGAAGTTAAATTAAAGCAATGCCATGAGTGAAAGCCATCCGGGTGTGACCCAGGAAGCTCCCAGTGGCAAAGACCCCAAATATAGATACCGCCTTCTTGGGTTGAAGAGCCCTACAGCTTTGAAGCACTTTGATACACCATCTCATGTGGTCCTCACATGCTTGTTTGTTAGACAAGGTAGGTGTCACCTCCTTTTGTACAAAGAGGTCTTACGTAATTAATAATTGTGCTGAGCTATAGGTAGTAGATCTGGAATTTGAGTACCTTTCTTATGGAGGAACACCCAGTGCCATCTCCGCGACCTCATACTGAAATCTTCCTGGCTGTCTGTGAGCAGCACGATTCCTATAGATGCTACTGAGCATTCACTAGACATTCAGCATTCAGCAGAGACTGAGATAAGATTTGGGACTGAGAATGAATAAATGAAATACTTAGTCCTCATCTCATGTGTCTGGCCTTGTTGTAAGTGCTGAAGATTCAATAGTTAGTAAAACAAATCCACTTCTGCTCCCATGATATAAATGACATAAACATGGTCTACATACTAGTATAACATACAGTAATAGCACTAAAATAACTTAGTGTTCTAGACAAAGCATATTAAAAAGCAGTTGTTTGTGGGCCTTCCAAATGGGTCTCTTGATGAGTGTGAATTGCTTTCCAGATGTTTTCTAAAAGTCGTAATATTTGTGTGTGACAAAAATATAGCTGATATTCCTTTGTCAATGACAGACACTTAACTGTAACTAGTGTGAACTGAACAGAGAACTTTGTGGGCATATGTTAATATAATACGGAAGGTTGGGGTTGAAGATGGTACTTAGATGACTGAATCCAGGGAAGGGATGAGGTCAGACAGGCGTCTGTTTTCCTACATAGTTGTTTGTCTCTATCTCCCTACTTCTCTCTCTTTTTAAAATTTGTGATATGATTCAGACTTCATGAAATTCACCCTTTTAAATTGTGCAATTCAGTGGTCTGTATAGTATCTTCACAAAGTTGTACGGCCATCACCACTATCTAATTTCATCATATTTTCGTAACCCAAAAAAGAAACTCCATACCTGTTAGCAGCCACTCCCCATTCTCCCCTCTCCCAGTCCCTGGCAGCCACCAGTCTGCGTTCTCTCTGTGTGGATTGACCTTCTGGACATTTCCTGAAATGGAATCATGCAATACGTGGCCCTTTGTGACTGGCTTCTCCCACTTAACATGTGTTCAAGGCTCATCCATGTCGTAGCATGGATCGGTTCTTCCTTTTTATTGTTGAGTAATAGCCCATTGCGTGGATGGACTGCGTTTACAGAAAATTCTTCATCAATGTCCCTAATGTCCCTTCATTAATGTCCCTAATGGACATTAGGGTTGTTTCCACTTTCAGGCTATAGTGAATAATGCTGCTGTGAACATTTGTGTACAAGTTTTTGTGTGGACATGTTTTCATTTCTCTTGGGTATATACCTAGCAATGGAATTCCTGGGTCATATGGTAACTCTATATTTAACTTTTTGAGAAACTGCCAAACCATTTTCCACAGCAGCTGCACCATTCTGCATTCTTACCAGCAATATAAGAGGATTCTAGTTTCTTCCACATTCTTGCCAACACATTATCTGTCATTTTGATTGGACTAGATTATCTTTCACACACCTTTTAATTCAAGAAATGTGATTTTATGAAAAAGCATTAATTGTTTTTTAAATTTAATAGAATTCTGCAAATGAATGAATTAATATGAATGTGACTGAAATGAGAAATAGCTGTTTTAAGTATATTTATTTCCTACTGTGTTCTTGAGTCATTCATTTTTATGGAGTAACAACAAACTCCTATTCTGAGGAAGTTTGTGTATTTTTTCTAAAAACAGATGGTAGCCAGAACACAATCAGGATTTCATTAAAGATAATCTTATCAGTTTTTTATTTGCCGTTTTATCCCCCAAAAACATTATTCTTGTTGAGAGTAGGAAAGGACAGTAAACTGTAGGAAATAAGAGGTGGAGGGTCTCTGGCATTACATTTCATGCAGAGTGCAAACATCTTGTGAGGGTCTTTTTATCACGCTTTCTGTTTTGTACCTCCTCCTGCTTCCACTAAAAGGAAGAATGGAATGCAGTTCTAAAACCAGCTGTTTTGTTTCGTATCCCTT
>CAUYSK010062218.1:0-16390 GCA_963575035.1 Avahi laniger | reverse complement strand
AAAAAAAAAAAATGGGGGGAAAAAATTAGCTGAGTGTGGTGACACACACTTGTGGTCCCAGCTACTTGAGTGGCTGAGGCAGGGGGATCACTGGAGCCTGGGAGTTTGAGGCTCACTGAGCCCAGTGAGCTATGATTGTGCCACTGCATTCCAGTGAGAAAGACCGTGTCCTTTTTTTTTTAAATTAACTTTTAATTGGATTATTTGATTTTTTCTTCCTATTGAGTTTTTGGTGTTCCTTATATATTCCAGTTATTAATCCCTTGTCAAGGAAGTAGTTTGCATATATTTTCTCCCATTTTGTGAGTTGTCTCTTGACTTTGTTGATTGTTACCTTTGCTGTGCAGAAGCTTTTTAGCTTGATGTGATCCCATTTGTCCAATTTTGCTTTGGTTGCCTGAGTTTCAAGGATATTACTCAAGAAATCCTTGCCCAGACCAATGTCCCAAAGCATTTCCCCAATGTTTTTATTTAGTAGTTTCATAGTTTCAGTCTTAGATTTAAGTCTTTGATTCATTTTGATTTGATTTTTGTATGTGGCAAGCGATAAGGGTCTAGTTTCATTCTTCTATATATGGATATCCAGTTTTCCTAGCACCATTTATTGAAGAGACTGTCCTTTCCCCATTTCATGTTTTTGACATCTCTGGCAACTTTGGGTTGAAGATAAGTTCACTATAGATGTGTGGATTTATTTCTGGGTTCTCCATCTGTTCCGTTGGTTTATATGTCTGTTTTTATGGCACTACCATGCTGCTTTGTATTATAATGTAAGTCAGGTAATGTGATTACTCCAGTTTTGTTCTTTTTGCTCAGGATGGCTTTGGCTGTTCTGGATCTTTTTGTGGTTCCATATAAATTTTAGGATTATTTTTTTCTATTTCTGTGAAGAATGTCATTGGTATTTTGATGGGGATTGCATTGAATCTGTAGATTGCCTTAGATAGTATGGACATTAAACAATACTGATTCTTCCAATCCGTGACCATGGAATATCTTTCCTTTTTTGTGTGTCCTTTTCACCTTTCATCAGTGTTTTATAGTTTTCATTATAGAGATCTTTCACTTCTTTGGTTAAGTTTATTCTTAGGTATTTTATTTTATTTGTAGCTATTGTAAATGGAACTAATTTCTTCGTTTCTTTTTCAGATTGTTTCGGAGTAGGAAGAGAATAATGTAATTTTATGTTTTTCCAAATAGCAGTCACTTAATCTAACATTTTTTATTAAATAATCAATATTTCCCCCACAGATTTTAAGTCCTATATTTATTAATATATAAAATTACTATATATTCTTGAATTTATTTCTAGACTCCCTATTGACTATTTTCTCTATTTCTTTGCAGTACACTATTTTATTAATATCTTATTGTGCTAGTTCCATTTATTACTACTTTTTAAGAATTTTTTTGCCTATTAATTCAACTAATTTTATGGGTCACTTTTTTTTTTTTTTGAGACAGAGTCTCACTCTGTTGCCTGGGCTAGAGTGCCGTGGCTTCAACCTAGCTCACAGCAACCTCAAACTCCTGGATTCAAGCAATCCTCCTGCCTCAGCCTCCCAGAGTGCTAGGATTATAGGCGTGAGCCACCGCACCTGGCCTAGATCACTTTCGATGTGCTAGGCACTGTTCTAAACATTGAAATTTATTCAAAATCTGGGGCTTCAGCAGTGAACAAAGTCCCTGACTCCACAAAGCTTAGATTCTGATAGGAGGTTTGATAAATTTTATCTTCCAGATTTTTAAATCTTCCTTCATTTATATCAATTCTATTAGTCATTAATTGATTCATCAATTTATTTACAAATTATTATTCATTAATTTTTTAGTAGTAAGAGCATTCAGTCATTTATTTATCAAATATTTATTTAGAATTTACTAAATATTAGGTCCTATTTTAGGAGCTGAGTGTGCAGTGGTGACGAAAACAAGGTGCCTGCCCTTGTGGAGCTTTTGTTTTAGTAACAAACAAACAGGGTAACATCAGCTAAGTGCTGCACAGAGGACTGAGACAGGGAGCTGCGGAAGAGGGAGGCTTTCAGGTGGCGTTTGTGGTCAGGGGATGCCTGTCTGAAGAGGTGACATCTGGTCTAGGACCTGAGAGATAAGAAGGGAACAGTGACGAATGATCCAGGATGAGGAACAGCAAGTGGGAAGGCCGTGCATCTGGTGTGGTTGACGAAAAGCAAAGAGGCCAGCGTGGCAGCATCACAGTGGATGGGGGAGGTGGTGGGGCCAGAGGACTGAGCCATAGGCAAGTCACAGAGGACGTTGGAAATTGGAGCTTGGAGCTCGAAATTTATTCCGGGTGTGGTGGGGAGCCATTGGAGGATTTTGAACAGGAGCTGCCATGCTCATTCTTGCTTTTATGTGAAGAGTGGATTGTGAGCCAAGGGCTGCAACAGGAGAACAGTGGCTTGTCCTTTTCTTCCCCTTTCCCCTTGGCAACTCCTATTAATCCCTCATGAGTCAATTCGAGGGTCACCCCAAAAACCTTTCTGATTGACTTAGATTAAATTTCTACCTTCTGCATGCTCCTCATTTTGTATCCACTTTAATGGTAGTTCTTAACCATCTTGTATTATAATTATTTGTCTCCTCCAACCCCCACTAGAGATTTCAAGAGCAGGTACCGATCTAATTTCATTTTGTATATCCAACTTCTCTTGCACAATGCTGCACAAATAAAAAATAATAAAATTTGTTGAATTTAATTTTATATCACATTTATTTGTCATGTATTAAAATGTGTGTATTTTTTTTTTCTAGAGGCGTGGAGCTATTTCCTATGACAGTTCTGATCAGACTGCATTGTACATTCGTATGCTGGGTAAGCATTATTATTTTGTACGAGTATCAATATATATTGTTACTTGAGGTTGAGGTGTCTTTCATTAGGTAGCTTTTCATGACTGTAGCAGGTATAATCGATCACATTGACTTTGAATGTGGTGGGAATAAAGAGAGGCATTTTAGAGTTATAGGTGACTGAGTAATCTCTGGCTTAATAACTGGGAGTCTGTCATTAGTACACAATTTTAAGTTGCGTTTTGAACATTCTTCGTAGAAAATTTGATTTGTAGAGTTGCTGAATACTTGAAGAGATGAATGCCAAATGGACAAAGATGAGGTCATGAAATGCTAGATCTGATAGACCCGTCGCTGGGTGTATTTTGTTTTTAGTTGGCTGACGAGGAAGACCATTTGTCTTCCTCTAGTCTTGGTGCTTAAATTTTTGATATATTACTCAATTGCACAAGGTAAAATGAATTTAGATAGATGTGTATGTTTATATGTATTATTTTCTTTCTCTCCTTTCTGTGAGAGATTTCTCTCTTCATCGCATACTCCTTAATCTGTTGCACTTTAATTCATACATTAAAAATGCACTGTTAAGATTGCAGTAGGCAACTTTACTCATCTTTTCTTAGAGAAGTCTCCCAGGACTCTTCTCTTTGTGCTCGGAATTCCTCCCCCAACTTTATGAAATTGAGCCATCCTTATTCTTTACCTACTTAGGTTTTTCTTTGTCTCCTTCACTAATTCCTTTTCATACTCTTAAACCTAAATGTTTCCCAAGGTTCTGTTTTTGCTTTTATTCCTTTTTTTCCTCTTTAATTTACCTTTTGCATCTAATCTGCCTCAGTTCTATTCTATTCTATTCCACATTTTCCCCCACAAACGTTCAGCCTTTTCCTCTTTGCTGTCTTCATCTGTCTCTATCAACATGTTCAGGGTTCCACTGTCCTGAAAACAGAGCTTTAGATCCGTATTTTTTAAACTCTGTAGAACATCTCCACATGGGTGTATTATGGATACTTCAAACTTAACATGGCTAAAACAAAAGATTTGTGTTTCCCGTATCTGTTCATTTTGTGGTCTTTTGCCGTCTTAGTAAATGTAATTCCATTCTTCCAGCTGTCAGACCAGAAGACTCGGAGTTTTGTTTTTTCTTTTTCTTTTTCTTTTTTTTTGAGACAGGGTCTCTCTCTGTCACCCAGGCTAGAGTACAGTGGTGTCATAGCTCAAACTCCTGGGTTCAAACTGTCCTCCTGCTTCAGCCTCCTGAGTAGCTGGGACTAGAGGCATGTGACCCCACACTCGACTGATTTTTCTATTTTTTGTAGAGATGGGATCTCGCTATGTTGCTCAGGCAGGTCTTGAACTCCTGGCCTCAAGTGATCCTCCCATCTTGGCCACCTAAAGTGCTGGGATTACAGGCCACTGTGCCTGGCCAATTTTTGACTCCTATTTCATACACACTCCATGTTGAATTCATCAGCAGTGGGCAATACCTTCAAAATACATGCAGAATCTCACTACCCCAATGCTTACCCCACTACCTAAGCCACAATTACTGCCTTGTCTATCATACTCACTCTGTAACTGGTGACCCTGCGTCTACTTGCCTGCCTCGCCTCAATTCTAGCCCACACAGCCAGAGTGAACCTTTTCAGACGTAAGTCATCTCACTCCTCTGTTCAGAAACCTCTGATGGCCAAAGGTCCAACATGATCTGGCCCCACCGCCTCTCTGCCTCAACCCCACCAGTTCCCCTCACTCACCTCGTTCCTGCCACGTGGGCCTGTGCTTGACCTTGACCATGCTGAGCACACCGCCATCTCAGGGTGTTTACACTTGTTCTTCCTCATGCCTGGAAACCTCTCCCTCCTGATAGCCACAAGGCACACTGCCTGCCTTGCTTCAGGTCCCTGCCCAGATGTCTCCTTTCCAGTGAGGCCGTCCTGGGCCACACCACTGAGTCACCCTCTTGCTCCCTCCTCCCTATTCTTGACCTTGCTTTAGTTTTCTCCACGTAACTTGTCATCTTCCATGGAATGAAATTATGTGTTTACTTTTTTATATGTGTCATCCCACAAAAAGATAAGCTTCACGAGGACCAGGACTTTATGTATTTTGCTCACTGCTATATTTCAGTGCTCAGTAAACATTTGTTGCCGTGTGAAGGAATCATCACGTGAAAGAGGTGATTAATCATTGTGAGATGGCATGATGGCAGATGAAATGAGCCTTGAAGGAAATGACGGTTTTACTTAGAGAAACCAAGAGTAAGGAGGAGAGCCTTCTAGGCAAGCAGAAGTGGAAGAGCACAGGGTTAGGGGCTGGGGACTTAAAGGATATGAACTTGGAGGCTGTGAAGTGTAGCGGGGAAAGTCCTGTCTTTGGAACCCGTGGAGCTAGGTTTGAACCCTGGCTCTCCCTTTGCACTAGCTTTGTGGGATGGGGTGTGCTATTTAACTTCTCCAAGTCCAGTTTTTGCATCTGTAAAATGGGGATTAAGATTCCTGTCTCTTGAGGTTATTTATTTAATAAAATAATGCCTGTAAGGCACAAAGAGAGTGCCTGCTACATGGTTGCTATGGTTATGTTGCTGTATAGAGAAATAAATCTAAAAGTCGTGGCTACGTGCAGGAACAACGCAGCTTATAAAGATCAAAGTTTAACCCCCAGTTGAGGCCTTGCATGTCCACCCACTGTCTGTGAGAAGAGAAGATTAATCAAATAGACTTAAAGCGAAGTCCTTAACATTTTAATTTTTTACACATTTATGAAATTGTAAATTGCTTGAGAATAGGTAATGTATTTTATATTTTTCAAATCCCTTTTAGCCCACAGTATAGTACTAGGCATAGAATAGACACTTAATAAATATTTTCTTCTTGCTGTGGCTTTTGAAAATTTTATATGGAAGATTTTCTATTCCCTGTAAAACAGATTTTGTTTTCCAGTGGTCTTTTTTATTAAAAAAAAAAACTTCCTTGTGAATAATAAGATGTTAGGTTGGATTATCATATACTTGCATCGCCTTTCAGAAGGCTAACTTTAAACTATAGATTATAATTATTATTATTTTAGGGGTAGATGGAAAAAAAATCCTCATACAGCGTTATAACTCACTATTGAATTTTTGTGGACTTCCTCAAATAAATCCGCTCTTAACTACAGGTTCCATGTATATCATTACTGGGCCATTGCTGACAAATATGATACCACGTGGACCTTTTTTGCATATAGAAGGTTCTTGACAATCTTCTAAACTTACATTTTATTCTTGATTCTGTCCAGGAGATGTTCGCGTGAGGAGCCGAGCAGGATTTGAATCAGAAAGAAGAGGTTCTCATCCGTATATCGATTTTCGTATTTTCCACTGTAAGTGTTGGCAGACAGAATGTTTCTCTCAGACTTTCACTGAACTTCAGCTCTTCACAAAATTACATAGT
Source organism: Avahi laniger (assembly GCA_963575035.1). Taxonomy (NCBI): domain Eukaryota; kingdom Metazoa; phylum Chordata; class Mammalia; order Primates; family Indriidae; genus Avahi; species Avahi laniger. The sequence goes on along the minus strand of CAUYSK010062218.1, from coordinate 10,145 downwards.
TTTCCAAGGGAAAAAGAATATAAGAAAAGACTTAATTATGTTTGGAATGTTTTAAAAATACTAGGTCATGTTAAATGACATTGTTTCTAGATAATGTTAGTAAATGTTTAGAGACAGAAGAGGAAAGTATTAAAACATGAAAGTTAATATAGCTTTTCTCCTCCTTTGTAATTTAAATGTGAAAGTACTTTGGTACAATCTTTTTCTTCTTTAAAAATATATTTTTTAAAAAAATTGTTTTATTCCAAATGATTTATCTTCATTACTCCAGACAAAATGTTTTCGTGCAGAAGATATTTTATAAAGGCATTTCAACAGTTTAACAAGATGTTATCCTTTACATTTATTTGAAAATAGACATCACCTTTAAAGATGTTTGGTAGAATGCATATTTTAAAAACAAGCATTCTAGGTGGGCCTGGCCTATAATGGAGGTAATGGGAAAAATGAGAACTTTTAAACTCTTTAAATATGAAATACATTAAATCTGTTTTTGGAGGAGTTCTACTGTCAGTAATGTTATGTAACTAGACAAATGAGAAAAGTTAGATAAAATATAAAATACATGTATTTGAATGTATCAGAATACTATTAGTATTAAGGCAGAGAGATGAGCCTAGCATTTCAGTCCATTTTTCCTCTTAGTGGCATGTGCTGATTCTGGAAAAGGTAGATGAGAAACTGAAGCTTTTTATGGACACTTAAGGCTAGAGTAACAAAAACAGGTATTTGGAACCCACCAAGGTTGGGAGGTTGCTACTGGTAAACCCTCTTGGCTAAGGTTGGAACCCCAAAGTGCTACACCTTATGAATAAATCCCGGCTTTGAAATGTCTCAGTGATTACAATAAGGTGATCTGTGAATGTTGTGCCTCTAGCCACCTGCAGGAGAGAGATGTTTCTCCTCCCTCGAGGTTGCCAGCTACAAACACAGCCCTGGGAAATGGCTCAAGTAAAGACTGGTCAGAGCTTTGCATTCTTGGCACACTCTGTAAGATGTACAGGCATACTCGGGGCCTCTGTGGAAGATTACCTCTCCCAGTATTAACAAATGACCCCAACACTTACTGACATAAGACAACTACCTTTTCTTATGCTCACGATTCTGAGAGTCAGGAATTCAGTCAGGATATGTCAGGTTTGGCTGTCTGTGCTCCACAGTGTCTTGGTCTTCAATTGGGATGGTTGAAACAGCTAGAAGTGGCTGGGATGGCTCTATTGGCTCTGTAAGTCCAGGACCTTGGTTCTTCTCATGTCATCTGCTGGGGTTGGAACCCCCAAGATGGCTTCTGCACTCTTAGGTCTGGTGCCAGCCCCGGGAAGGCTGACATTTGTAGGGGGTCGAGCATTCCTCTCTCTCCATAAGTGGCAATCTTAAGGAAGTCTTAGGGTAGTTGGACTTCTTACATGGCAGCTGCCTTCTCCCAGAGCAGGCATTTCAAGAGAGAGGGAGTGTGGGAACTCCTAGTCTCTCAAGGTCTGAGCCCAGACCTTGGCACAATATCACATTTCCATATTCTGTTGGGGAGAGGACATAGACCCCAATTGTCAAAGAGAGTAAGGTCAAAATTTTCAGTCTTCCGTCTTTGATCTGGTACAAAATATGCTGAAAAAGTAATTAGGGTCCCAGTGGGAGAGGAGAGGGAGAATGTAGCAGAAGCAGTTTTTGAAGAGATAATGGCAGAGAAATCTCTAGAAGTTCATAAAAGACATTGAGGCACAGATTCAGGAAGCATTAAAAATCTCAAGCAGAGTAACATTAAAAGAAAATCATACCTAAGTGTACCATAGTATAACTGTGAAAACCGAAATCAGAGAGAAAACATTAAAAGTCATGAGAGAGAGAGAGGGAGAGAGGAAAAAGTATTAAATGTGAAGGAGCCATATGAGATTGCCAGAAAGAGTTTTCATTGTCAACAGAACCCAAGAAGTCAAAAGACAAAGGAAGGATAGCTCTGATGTGCTAGGAAAAATAAATAATAGCCACACTAGAAGTTCATCCACATACTCTTGTAGAGAATAGGGGGAAAAAGGACATACTTTATATTAATAATTTATTTCATAAGACCAGTACAATCTTTATATTACAACCTGACAAGGACACGACAAGAAGAGAAAATTCTGGCCAAATCACTTATGAATATAGATGAAACAGCCTAAATAACATATTATCAAATTAAATCTGTAATATATAGGAAGAATAATATATTTTGACCCAATTTGTGTTTTTCTAGGAATATAAGGTTGGTTAATGTCATTTAACATCGAAAAATTAATCAATGTGATTCACTATATTAATAGAATAAATGAAAAAAGTTATGGATAGACCAATATGCTTAATGCTGAAATGACAATGCTAAATGCCAATATGACCAAATGCTAAAAAGGCATTTGATGAAACTCAACATTGGTTCTTCATCAAAGTTCTGAGCAAGATTGGAATAGAGAAAAACTTAAGTAATCTGGAGTAGAGTATTTATAAAACCTAGAGCAAATATCATATTTTTTGCTGGTACAATATTAAAACTTTCTTTCTGAGATGAGAAATTGCGAATATCGTTTACCATCTTTTCTATTCAATATTATTTTGGAGGGCCTGACCAGTACACTAATGGAAGAAAAAGAAATGAAAAGTATAGAATTAGAAAAGAAAAGTAAAATTGTCATTATTTATGGATAACATGGTTATGTACTTAGCAAATTATTAGGATTAATAAGTGAATTTATGAAGTATGTATTTTCAGCTTCTGGCCGGAGGCTTTGCTTCCCAATCTTTCAGAATTGCCACCCTGTGTGCTGCCACCCTTCATTTCTTCATGAGAAATGAAGCTCCCCTTTCTAAATTAAAAAAAAAAGTGAATTTAGCAAGTTTGCTGGATACAAAGTCACTATGTAATTATACTTCTAGAAAGCAGCACTGACAAAATTGAGATAATATACAATTTGAATTTGCATCAAAATATCAAGTATGTAGGAATAAATTTAATGATTTGTATGACTCTACATGGAAAACTGTAAGACTTTACAGAGAAAAACTAAAGAAGACCTAAATAATTGTAAGTGTATGTACTGTTTATGGATTGGAGGATTCAGTATTTAAAGATGTCAATTTTTTCTAATGGATCTACATAGGTTTAGTGAAATCACAGTGAAAATCCCAGCAGGGATTTTTTTTTTTTTTTTTTGTGGGCACAACAATCTGACTTGAAAACTTCAATAAAAAATGAAAAAAAAAAAAGAATACACAAGGCAATCAGGAAAAAGAAGCAGGTTATAGAATTTACTTCTCCTAGGTATCAAAATTTATTAGAAAGTATAATAATTAAGTCAGGGTGATAGTGGACTGACAAATAGAATGAATGGCATATTATAGAATCTAGAAATATACTCACATGTATACGGATATTTGATTTGTGACTAATGTGATAATGCAGTGGGTAGAAGATAAATGATGCTAAATCAAGTGGATCTCCATACAGGAAAAATAAATAAATTTTGACCCCTGTTCACACCATACATGAAAAAAACCAAATTTTGGTGGATTAACTTTGCCAAATTATGCTGATAAATCAGATAAGACAAAGAATGAGAGTTGATTTAGCAGTGTGGAGATGGTGGTAGGGGAAGCCCGACATGAAAGTGAATTTAAGGAAGAACAGGAAGACAGGAATTTGATATAACAAGTAGGATTCTGAAACTAGAAAGTAACAGCAAAGCTAGAAAACAAGAAGACCTGGCCACATGGAAATTTTTAAAATTCTGAAATACTTCTTGGTTCAAAGAAGCAGACTGTAAAAAGGTAATAATACTTAAACACTATATACAAAGACCTAAGAAACTCAGCTAAAGCAGTGCTTACAGAAAATTTCATAGCCTTAAAAATACTTATAGTCATAAATGAAAAAGAATGAAATAAGTCAACTAAGTAGTCCAATTCAAGAAGTTAGAAAAAGAATAAAATTACACCTGAGAAAAGGCAAAGAAAGCGATAGTAAAGATAAAAACCAGAAATTAATGAATTAGAAAACTAAAATAAAAATAGAACTAAATAATCTAAGATCTGGTTGTTTACAATAAAATAAATAAATTGCTAGCTAATTTAATCAAAGGATTAAGTGGAGCTGATTCACACTCAAAATAAAACATAAGCAGGGAAAGCCCTCGCAACATAGAGAAAATTAAAGAATCAAAATAGACTACTTGACTCTAAAAATATATTTGAACATTTATATAATCAAGAAAATTTTCTTAAAAATTATAATTTATCACAACAAATGCAGAAAATAGAGAGAAAATAAACTAGCAATACTCAAAGTGTGGTCTGGGGTCCTCCAAACCCCGCTGGAGGTCTGTGAGGTGAAAACTATTTTCATAATAATACTAAGATGTCATTTGCCTTTTTCACTTTTATTCTCTCTCAAAGGTACAGTGGGGTCTTCCAGGCCTACATGACGTGTGACACCGCAACACTTTCAGTGTATTAGCACATATGAGAAATAGCTGCAAGGAAAGAGATTTGTAAAATTATAAAATAGTGCCATTTTTCTCAGTGAATTTTTCATTGTTTTGGAAAATATATTAATAGTTATTTTTAATAAAAATATGTTATTTATGTTAACATATTATGGGTTTATAGTAATAAATTTTATATTTTTAATTAACTTCAAATTTAAATAATAGACATTTGAATATTTAAATAAATATATTTTCTGTTTTTAAAAATTAAATATTTAAAATAATAAAATTAAAATTTTAATCTCTATTATGGTAAATATGAATAGCTATAACTTACGCAAATTTAAAGTTCTTTGAGGTAGGCAGTGACTTTTTTTTTTTTTGCCAGAGACATCAAGAAGAAAGTAGTCAATGGTTTTTAAGAGTGTAAAGGAGGCCGGGCCAGGTGGCTCCTGCCTGTAATCCTAGCACTCTGGGAGGCCGAGGCGGGTGCATCGTTTTAGCTCAGGAGTTCGAGACCAGTCTGGGCAAGAGTGAGACCCTATCTCTACTAAAAATAGAAAGAAATTAGCTGGACAACTAAAAATATGTAGAAAAAATTAGCCGGCATGGTGGGGCACACCTGTAGTCCCAGCTACTCAGGGGGCTTGAGCCCAGGAGTTCGAGGTTGCTGTGAGCTAGGCTGATGCCATGGCACTCTGTCTAGCCTGGGTAACAGAGTGAGACTCTGTCTCAAAAAAAAAAAAAAAGGAGTGTAAAGGAGTCTGTCCTGAGAACCAACGTGTTACAGAAGGTTCCATGGGAATCACCTCTCTAAAAGCCTGAGGGCCAGAGCTTTAAAAGGCTAATTCTTTAAAATCTTTAAAAAACTGATGATTAATTTCAAAGCTTTTTAAATTCCTTCAGATTACAAAAAAAGGAACCATTCGAAGTAATTTTATAAAGCAAATATAACTTCTTAGAAGTATAATATTTTCACTATAAATGTCAGCTAAAACAATCTTTGAAAAATATTAGCATAAGAAGAGCTCTGCAGGGGATGAAAAAATATTAACAAAAAGATTTCCAACAGCATGAAAGAATAATACTCCAGCCATGGGGGATTCATTTCAGGGAAGAGAACAAGGACGATCCAAAATGTAGTTTTTCTGTAACAATACAGTAGAAACTGGTAGCATTGGTTCCTTCCAGAGGGGAAACTGGGTGGCTTGAGGATATGGGAGGGGAAAGAAACTTTTTGTTGCAGACTTTGTGAATTTTGACTCATGTGAATGTATTACTCATTGAAAAGTTTAAATAGAAATATTTTTTGATGTTGCAATAAACAAGGATTGGCTATGAGTAAGGAAATGAGTAAAAGAGGTAAGTCTAAATAAATATCCATATTAGTATAAAGAAAAATACAATTATATTTGAAGTCTCCAATGTACTACCTAACATTCACTGAATTTACTGAAATAGAGGATTTGAAAAAATATAATTGTTTTAAGATGTTAGAAGTTTAAAATAGGGAATATAATGGGACTTTTTGGTGGGGGAGAGATGATGGAAATGATCAAATTGTTGGAACTATCTCTAATGGAATTAAAATAGGATAAATATCTTCTAAATCCTTAGGAAACCAGAAGCAAATAGTATAAAATCTAAAGGACAAGATGAGAGAGGGAAGACCAAATGTATCGATGGTGGTAATAAAGATAAATGGGTTAAATATTCCTATTAAGAGATAAAGAAGCTCAGATTGGATAATAAATTAATGACAAAGAACGGTTCAAAATACCATGAAGCAATGCCAGGCTTGATTAGGGTTTGGGCATCTACATTTATATCCTGATCTACTGGTGTGGACGCTTTGTGGGGTTCTGTCCTGGAACACTGGAAGCAGCTCCGTATTAAGAGTAGTGATCTCATTGTGCTGTTCATTGTGCAACAAATGTCTAAGACTCTAGGCTGTAGTTGGAAATTGACTGTCAGTGTAGAATTGGTCCTATCATTACGCAAAACAAGGCTATCTCTGTTTAAGCCAAAATGATAGTATAACTTGGAGGTTCTTTTAATAGAGAAAAAATGAATTATTCTTTCCCACCAATATAATAGTTCCGCTTATGACACAGCTCAGAATTCCTTTAAAATTTTAATCTAGTGTATTTTGTGAAATGTGATCTAACCAGGGATGAGCACAGGCTCCTGCTATGACTAAAATCTGTTAGCCATTTTTAAGCCTTCTCCTCTTCCACTGACTTCTCTGAATGTCCTACAAGTTTGCCAGAACTTGTTCTCTGCAGGAGTTAGCTTATAAAGCTTTTTCTTAATTTAACCCTAGGCTTGAATTTGTGCTCTGTAAGGTCTGAGCTGCCTTAGACTTCATGACCAGGAGGACTGTCATACTTTTCTCTCCAGCTACAAATCTTAAGTTTTCTTCCTTGTGGATATTTAATTTCCACTTGCAGTAGCTGAAGATGTAAGGAGTTCATTTGTGTGGAGGCAAAGTTGTTCTTTGTGCCTCTACTTCCTTGTGAAAAGTCCTGGGATTAGGACACCTGTGACTTAGGCCACAAACCCATTCACCTCCTATAATCGTGGGTTTGGCAAAGGTACCAACACTTAAGCAACTGCGCAGGATGGGTTTAAACTTTCAGAGGTATTGAATCATTGAAAAGACTATCATGTGCCCTCCCCTTTGTGTATAATTAAAAAATAAACTATTTTTCCCAATGACACAAATACTTGCATTCATGCTGAAATAAAAAAAATAGTTTCTAGATGTTCCGATTGCAAAGTTCTGGAGAGGTGTACAAAATTCAGCGAAGCCAGAATTTTATCTGTTTACAACTCCTCAGCCCACTCTTTCTGTTCACCTCTTTACTTTTACTATAAACTCACTATTAAATTTCCCTGTTGCAAAATTCTTCTCTTTCTGCTCTTTCACTGCTTAAATCCAGTCTGTCATTAAATCCCACGTATTTTCGCATCCAGAAATATTTAATAACTGTTATTTTCATCTCTTCTCTGTCCTGCATATCTCTTACCCTCCTTGATCCGGACCTTTATCACCACTGTCTGGATTAGTTTGTTTTTCTCCTAACTAACCATTGTCCTTACTTTTAGGATTTCTGTCCTTTGATCCACCCACTACCCTTTACCCAGTGTCAGGTCTTTCTAAAGAGAGAGAAAGCTTAAAATGTTGAGGAAAATGCAGGTTAAAGATATATAGTATGCTATTAGTATATTTATTAAAACTATTTGTCATAATTTTTTATTCTATGTGTTGTATCTATGAAGCGCTGCTTTTTTTTTAGGTGCTGTAATAGTTTTAACTTATTTCTGTGTTATAGTTTCCTCCACGTTGAACCTAATAATCCACTTTATTAAATTTACCTGGAAATTAGACACCTACCTTGCAATATTGAGCTTTTCTTTTAAGATTAAGATTTTTTGTATATACAGCTTATTGTAAGCAGTATGTGGGTATACATTATGAAGATGCACTCCTGTGAGCCAGCTTAGATCCAAGATACCTGGCCAGGTAGGGGGCAATTACAGGCCCCAGAGTTAACAAGGACCTCAACAGTTTTATTATATAGATACCAAAGTTTTTTTTGCCACGAATTTTTGTGATTTAGATTGTCTTTTGTCATAAGCCTTATTCTCTTAAGGCCTATAAATTTATCTTCACAGTAGAATTTCCTGTATCCCTTATCATCCAGCAAGTTCTGACTGTAAAAAGTTCTGAAAGGATTTGAAGAGGCAAAAGAAAGTCAGTTGAACACAGAAACACATTAAACACAAGAAACAATGTTCAGCCTCACTACTAAACAAATTCCTATCAAATTTAGAAAGTTAATCAGCTAAGATGCTGGTAGTAGAAGTTCAGATTATTACAGATTTTCTAAGAGGCCAGTTTGGCAATGTGCATCAAGAACTTTGGGCATTTTTTTTTTGTTCTTCGATTTCTATGTATGCAAAGAAAATAATTACATATAAATGTTAATATATGTGCAAAAACATTCACTGTGGCTTTGTTTATAATAACATGTATTAAGTTACAGTGTTATTCACAGAAGTGTTTTGGGGAAAAGGACTAGAATGTTTATAACCTACCCTCAAATGTTCAGAGAAAAGAATTAGGTGTTACACACACACACACACAAAGCAAATGATTAAAGCAAAGCTGAACAATGGCAAATCTGAGTATAGGGTGTTCCTTGTACTATTTTTATTTTTGTGACTTTTTATATTTTGTGTTTGTATTTTGAAATGATCTCTAAACAGTTTTAAAATATGAAATTATGAAATTATCCGCTTATTAAAAATAATGGGTTTATATCCAGATCACATTTGTTAATTAAGTGGTATTAGACCAGTTCTGTAGTTGTTTATAAAGAACTGAGAAAGTTTAAACTTTGGGAAGACATTCTGAAACTTATTTGTATTCGTGGTTACAGAGGGTGGAGAGATTTTAATGGTAATGAATTGTCCTTGCCAAGAAGTGTTTTCGAAAGATCTGGTATAAATCTGCTGTCAGGGTTAGCCTGGGAGTTTTGGTGCAGTGATTGTGCTTTAATCAGTAAATTCTATAATTTTTAAGTTAATTTTTTCCTGAGATAGATGTATCATACAGAGGCTTTCATTCTTAACTAACTTTCTTTTAAAATTATATGTGTGTGTCTTTGATACTCTTAGAGGACTCTTCAATGCTAAAATCAAAAAATTTCCCCAGATATCATCTCTCACTAATGAGGTTTTCTGAAGCATTCTTTGACCCGTTTTGTATTCTTCTTGATTTAATATGTCTTTTATATTATAGCACAAAAGATATTTATTATACATATTTATGTAATTTATGAGTTTGAGAAAGAGATTTTTTCACATAAGGAAGTTATTGTTGACATTACTTTAGGATGACCAGAAACATTCCTTGGAGTATTATTTTGAAATAATATTTTCTTCTCTGGGGAGTGTTCCCTTCTGTGATTTAAATAGAGCATATATATCAGTAGGAATTATTAATGTATTCATGGCTGGTGTTAATTAAGAAATTAGGGCCATATATGGTGGCTCAACACCTGTAATCCCAGCACTTTGGGAGGCTGAGACGGGAGGATCGTTTGAGCCCAGGAGTTTGGGGCCATAGGGAGCTATGATTGGGCCCCTGCACTCCAGATTGGGCAACAGAGCGAGACCTTGCTTCTTAAAAACAAAACAAAACAAACAAATTTGGAAGATCTTTGCTCACTAAAGATACTGTTTAAATTTTTGGATGCTCACATTAGTCAAAAATTTTTATTCAGCCTGATAGAAGGACTGTGATTGCTTATTCAACAGAAAACACAGTTCCTGGTCATGCAGTTGGAAACATGGTACAACTAATCCATAAGTATTCATATAATGCAAGTCATTGATAATTTACTAAGATAACAAAAAGCTAAGATTGATGCTTCATGTTTAATCTCTTTGCCCCTTGTCTATCCCCAGAGCAGTGTATGGGATCTTGTAATGGTGTTGAGGGCCACAGGATTAGCAGCAAATAAAATATCTAGCTCTTCTAAGTGTAGTGTTAGGGAAATTTCCGTACATACTAGGGGAATTTCTGTGCTGATTCTGCTTAAAACCACAAAGCAGCAAGTAGACACTGACACCTGTCAGCCTTGCAAGCTAACCACAGAGCAGTTGAGCAAAGCTGAACAAAAC
>CAUYSK010062217.1:0-17497 GCA_963575035.1 Avahi laniger | reverse complement strand
ACATTCTAGTGCAGATGTCTCTTTTTTTCAGCATATTTTGGGGGTACAGATGCTTAGGTTACGTATGTTGCCCTTGCCTCTCCCCCCTCCCAAATCCGAGCTTCAAGCGTGTCCATCCCCAAGATGGTGTGCATCGCACTCATTGTTTGTGCATATGCCCGTCCCCTCCTCTCTCCTCCCCTCCCCCTGTCCAACATCCAATAAATGTTATTCCTATATGTGCACTTAGGTGTTGATCAATTAAAATCAATTTGATGGCGAGTACATGTGGTGCTTATTTTTCCATTCTTGGATACTTCACTTAGTAGAATGGGTTCCAGCTCTATCCAGGATAATACAAGAGGTGCTAGATCACCATTGTTTCTTGTAGCTGAATAGTACTCCATGATATACATATACCATATTTTATTAATCCACTCATGTATTGATGGGCACTTGGGTTGTTTCCACATCTTTGCAATTGTGAATTGTGCTGCTATAAACATTCTAGTGTAGATGTCTTCTTTATAGAATGTCTTTTGTTCTTTTGGGTAGATGCCCAGTAATGGAATTGCTGAATCAAAGGGTAGATCTACTTGTATGTCTTTAAGGTATCTTCATATTGCTTTCCACAGAGGCTGCACTAGTTTGCAGTCGCACCAACAGTATATGAGTGTTCCTGTCTCTCTGCATCCATGCCAATGTTTATTGTTTTGGGACTTCTTGATAAAGGCCATCCTCATTGGAGATAAGTGGTATCTCATTGTGGTTTTGATTTGCATTTTCCTGTTGATTAGAGATGTTGAGCATTTTTCATATGTTTCTTGGTCATTATTCTGTCTTCTTTTGAAAAGTTTCTGTTCATGTCCTTTGTCCACTCTTTTATAGGATTGTTTGATTTTTTTCTTGCTGATTTTCCTGAGCTCTAAATAGATTGTAGTTATCAGCCCTTTATTGGATGTGTAGCATGTGAAAATTTTCTCCCATTCTGTAGGTTGTCTGTTTGCTCTTGTGACAGTTTCTTTGGCTGTGCGGAAGCTTTTTAATTTGATCAGATCCCATTTATTTATTTTTGTTGTTGCTGTGATTGTCTCATAATCCAAAACTTGATGTGGAAGTATATTGGCTTGTCTGATCAATAAAACAGTATAAGGGTTTTGGGGAATTCAGATTAAATTGTTTATTCATGAGCGAACAATTAGAGATTTATTGTGACATGTTTTCTTGTATTATATTCCACACAGATAGTGTCAGGGAGAAGACACTTTTAAAAAAAGTAGTTTTTTTTAAACCAAAGTGATCAAACAATTCTAATATGTCCAAAGATTCACTTTGATTACAAAACTTGTACTGTTACATAAAAATATTTCAGAGGTAGCAGTTTTTGATAGTTTTGTTTGTTTTCTTGTTTGTTGGAGATGAGAATAATAGCATATTTAAAATATTATAACTTTAGTTTGCTTTCCAGGAATTCTAAAAATATTAGATTTATGTAAGGGTTTATTATTCTCTATGAAACAATCAGAACAGAACTCCTTTGTGAGGCTTTATAATCTATTTTATTAATACATTCCAGATGTAGTTAAATATTTTAAGGTCACACAACAAAAGAAAAAGGGTTTTTTCTTACCCCTAGACAAATATCTTGCCTCTTTGGTTCTACCACATCAACCATAAATCAAAAGTAAACCTAGAATCACAACAAATGACAGGCCCAGATCTCAAACAGATATTCCCCTTTCCAGGGGGCACGTTTTTAAATCGATTTGAGCTCACCAAGAATCTGACAAACAAAAATATTAGCAAACCACATTTTCTACCTCTTCCCAGATCTACATCATCCATTTGGGCATCTTGGTGGAATAACCCCAAAACTGTCAAAATATTATCTTCAAAATGTTAACATATGATTCTCATACACATACAGAATCAGCACTCACTAAGGATTTCTTTCACTCATTGATGAGGGAACCAGTAGAGTGGTAAAGTTGGTTCAAAACACATCTGGGGTATTGAGTATTTAAAGACAATGAAGAAAGAATGTTGGAATAAGATTACAGGTTAGATCCAAAACTGGTTTATGCCTGATAATGCAATAAAGGTATAGCTTTTGGGGTTACTTTTTTCTTCTGCACAGAATGCATTTCATCACTATCAGACAAAAATCTCCAAGATACCATGTAACTTCACAGAGCCTGGGCCCTAATCAATAGTGTTAATATATAGCATGACAAAAAATTCATTTTCCTGAAGAATTAAATAATCCCTGCATGAGTATATCAGACAATGATTCAGTATGACATTGAGTCAGTACAGGCAGTCATCCTTTTACAGCCATCCCCCTTATCCATGGGAGATACTTTCCAAGACCCCCCAGTGGATGTCTGTAGCTGTGCATAATGCAGAACCCTACATGTATTATGTCTTTTCCTATACATACATACCTATGATAAATTTAATTTATAAATTAGGCACAGTAAGATATTAACAACAATAACTAATAATAAAATAGAACAATTACAACAATATGCCAGCATCACGACTCTTGTGCTTTGGGGCCATTATTAAGTAAAATAATGGTTACTTGAGTCTAAGCTCTGTGATACCACCACAGTCACTCTGATAACCAAGAGGGCTCCTGGTGACTCAGGACAGGTAGCAGTGCTGGATGAAAATATAATTCATGTCTTGGGCAGGATGGAACAGGGTGGCAGATTTCGTCACTCTCCTTTGAACATTAAAACTTATGAATAGTTTGTTATTTGAATTTTTCATTTAATATTTTTGGACTGTGATTGACCACAGGTACCTGAAATTGCAGAAGGTGAAACTATAGATAAGTGAGGGTAATTGCACCTTATTTTCAAGTTTTTGTTAATTTTCTTAATACAAGATGCTCTCGTAGTTGGCCCCAGGGAACGTGTGGGGACTTGTAGATGTTCAAGATCTGGAGAGCGAGGTCTTTTTCATGCATTCAACAGAAGTATTTGATCTTTTTTATGGACCAGGCACTGTGCTAGGCCCTGAAGGAATAGCCAAGAACATACATACAAAAATCTCTGATGGTTCTTACATTCTAGCAGGGGAGGTGGATGATAAGCTAGATGTGTTTCTATATTAGGTGGAGATAAGGGCTATGGAAGATGTGTTATTGCACATAAAATGATGGGAATCGCTAGGAAAAGAATTGAGCATGGCAGGGAGTTAACATTTTTTGGGAAAGGTGACCTAGAAAGCACTCATGAAAGTGATAAGTAAAGATGTGAAGGAGGTGAAGAGAGAGGGCACCAAAGTGGGGCGTGGGGAGGAGAAGGAGTCAGTGTTGTCCTCTAGATCCCTCCTAAGTTCTGGAAACTTGGGAGAGAAGGATATGGAGAGACAAAGTCTTCACACCCAGGGGAGGGCTTGATGCCACGCAAGACAGAACTCTGGACTTGTTCCTGTCATTGTCTATGGCTCTAAAGACGTCTGGTAAGGTTTGGGTTTGGTTGTGGCTTGTAGGAGATTTGGGGTTTACACTAACGACATGTGATTTCGACTCATAGATTATATTAATTTTAAATGATAAATATATTTAAATGACAAAATAATTATCAGATTCTCTTAGGGATTTTCTTTTACTTTATTTTTTTAGTGCAGTTTTCTTTTTTCTTTCATTTTTCACTGGCAAATAATAATTGTGCGTATTTGTGGGGAATGATGTGGTGCTGTCATGCGTGTATACTCTGACTGTGGAATTTTCACAAAGATCTCCCTTTGCCCTGTTTCTACTCTCCTCCTCCAGCCTCTGGTAACCACTATTCTACTCTCTACTTTTAGATTCCACATATAAGTGAGATTCTTTGAGGGATTTTAAAGTGATGCAATGACATAGATGCTATCCCACCTCCTGCCTTAAGCTATTTTGGAAAAAAAAGAGTGACTAAAAATATGTACTTGAAACTACACCATCTATGCCTCAGTCTTTCCCTCTCCTTTATAAACCTGTCTCCAAGCAAAGTGCACCTGTCATTAATTTTGGTCTTAAAAAAACCATCTTTTTCCATAATTTAAGTTCATTTCTACACAAGTAAAGTAGCACTTATAATTGTGTATATGTCATGCAGAGAAGAGTGGAAATATTAATTGCCAGTGCTTCAGTCCAATTTGTATGTCTCTGAGAAATGTCAGTGATAGGCAGCATGTACTTCTTTTGATGATGGTGAGTCAGCAGAACAGAGAGGGCTTAAGTAGAAGCAACCCAAGTACATGATAGAAGATCCTTCGGTGTAATTGGCAAAGTTGGTAGGGGAGTGCACCAATTAGCTTGATAACGTGAGGAAGATGTCTCAGAAGAATATATTACCTCGGAAATATAAATGGAACAAAGTAGTCTTAAAACAACCCCTTTATATCTTTCAGTATGATTTTTCAGAAGCACCTGGTCGTAGCTTCTGCAGCGTCATGGTAGTAATGGATCCAAGGGGAATTTCAATTTCAATTAAAATTAAAATTCCTGCTTGACCTTAACCTCTTCTCTCTTCCCTCTTTTTTTTTTCAAATCAAATGGACTCAAGTTATTCATGTACTTAAAACAAGATTGTAAACTCCTTATAGGCACCTGGCATATCACAGGTGCTCAAGCAAAGTTTGCTGAATTGAATAATAAAGGGTCGTAGAATGTGCCACCCCCAGATATGCCACTTTGGCTTAAGGATTATTTTGAGCTAAAGGCAATTGAGAAGAAGCAGATATAAGAAAACCTCTCTGCCATCCCCTAATTTTCTTAAAAGCAGGATATAAATTTGTACAGGTATCCCCCTTCTCCTGTCTACCAAAGACAGAAGTTAATCACCAGAGACAACCCTAAATGCTTATTAGCTTATCAGCTGCTTGACAGCTCCAAAGGAATCTGCATAACAAACCTTGCTAACTAGCCCTTAGCCATTAGTCCCCCTCCTGTATTTACATTCCCATAATTTGCTGCTCTGGAAACTCAGTCCTTTTCCTTTGTCTTATTACCTTTTTAAAATGCATTGTTCTGTTGTTAAGATGCTTATAGACCCAAGTTCTAGACATCCCTTTGAGTTACTCATCACTGAATACTCCCATGTGTATTCAAGATGCTCAAGTTAAACTTGTTTTTTTTTTCTTGTTATATCTTTTGTCAATCTAATTTACAGGTCCCCAGATGGAGAATCTAAGATATGTAGAGGGAAACAATTTTTTCTTTTCCTTCTAGATAGTAATAGCACTGCCACTAAATCTAATGCCACTTATGGACACTGATAATGATAGTAACTGTCACTGAGGATCCCATCTTTGGTGCCAGACACCGTAAAAGGTGCTCTGTGGGAGTGTTCTTAGTGTCCTTTCGGCAACTTTATGAGTAAACCTTAAAGGTGAACCCGTACCTAGAAAGTTAAGCAGTTTGTCCAAAGTCATGTGGCTTTTATAAGTCCTAGGCTTGGGGTTTGAATTCTCTTTCTACCACACTAGTTACTCTGCCTCCAGATAATCTCGGTAGTTTGTCATGACAACCAAAGCAAGGAAAAGGAGAAACTATTTTAAAAAGTTCTCTCATATTATAATCTAATGTTAAAGCACCAAACAAGGTCACACATGGAAAGAACCTTTAACATAGATTGAAAAATGAGGACTTTTTACTTTTATAGCTGTGTCCCACTTAGAGTCACTTTTCATCTAAAAAAAAAAAGCAGCAATTTCTTGAAGTGCTCATTTTAATCAGCTTGCATCTGCATAAGGACCTCCAGCCCTCCTCTTGCTTATTCTACTACATAATTCTCCCTTTTCCAGGTCAGACAGCACCAAAAAGATTTATAACTGGACTTATTCCATAAACCAGTAAAAACATGAGGCTGTTCTCTCCAATTTCAAATGCCTTCTCTTTTTCTGATTATTATTTATACAGAAAGGCCTCACTTAGTATAGCAATACATGTTAAGTGAAATTAAAAATTAGAGTAAATTTCAGCCTGTGAAAAACGTTTGCTTATTCCGTTGATTTTCTCCCAATGTGGTTATGGATTTCAGCAGTTGAGGTAAAGAGATAAAACGTTTTCTTTGTAATTCCGATATGCTATAGTGGCTACTGGAATGGTTTTTACCGCTCAATACAAATGTAATAGCTTGATGCGGTTGTTTTTGTCAAAGTAGAATGGCCTTTCCTGCCCTAAAACCACTTTACGAAGGCTCAAAAGTCTAGCTTTTTTTTCTCTTAGAAATAATGTTAAAATGCACCCTTTCTTTTCAGTGGCTGGGTAAGGTCTCAGTAGGTATAAAACCAAAACGGCTTATTTAGAGGCATGAACCTCTCTTCTAAGGGGTCCTGATACTGCATCACGCACTGAGAAGCAGGGTTGTTACTCCCCCAGCCCCCACATCACGAGATCACCCCAGCTCAGCAGAGATGAGTTCAGGAATCCTTCCGCGTGGTGTCTAGCGAACGGTGTCCTCGTACGTGGGAACGAATGGTTGGGCACGATTTTTCTCATTTCAAACATACACGCTCTCTTCCTTCTTTTCAGGCTCCAGCAGACTTGATGAGATTGCTGGGTGTTCTGGTTCCCTCCCCCCCTTTTTTTTTTCCTTTTTTCTTCTAAGCATGTATTTGTGGTACCATTTCATTGTTAACCTGAGCAGATTCAGATTTCCCTGTTTGTTTGCTCCAGCTGTGGAATTCAGTAAACTGAACATAAGCTAGGTCTCAGAAATAATTGCCTTTGAAAATCATCCTGACTCTTCTCCTATCTGTCATGGAGTGAAGATCTCTTCCAAGGCTGGTCCTTCTTCCGGGGTCCTCCAGGTGTCTCTGAGCCTCGCCCTCCTTCTTTTCCCTTTCAGCTCTCCTTTTATGCACACAGATTCATGGAGGCATGTAAAGGCATTCTCACTCTGTCTCTTTCTCTCCCCCAACCCCATACTTTTGAGCCTGTCACTGACAGGTAGCAACGGGCTCCGGAAGCAACTGCTAGGTCCCTCCCTTCCTGGTGGCAAGCCTGGTTGAGGGTAAACATCCCTGCGGATTGGAAGAGGTTTTGGAAAGTCCTTTATTCTTCAGTGACTGATCCTACTGTGCTCAGGGCTACACATTATCTTCTTGTCTAATTGTGCTTCTTCAATCCTTTCAGTAGGATAATCGATCAAATGTTCATAAAACAACCATGGCTGTTCATTTTCAAAGTAATTAGTTTCTGTTGCAGGCATAACTAAAAAATCGATCAGATAATTGCTGGTGGACAGCATGTATACCCAAAGGTGATTTAGACTGGTTTATCTTTATTCTCAAGGACTAGTCCTTTAAATATAAACCTCTTTAGAAGGTTTAGGACACCAAAATGATTTTTCACGGAAGCTCCAGATAAATGAGGTCCTGCCTTGTGTTTACAAAGCTAATAAAAAAATAGACTACAGGTTGATTACCTGGTCAATTTAACCAAATCAGGATGAATGGTTTTTAAACTTGTCTTTGTATTAGAACTTAGGAAGATTAATTTAATTCTCCCTCTTCCAAATGTGTTCTTAGTATCTTTATGATCTTAATTCAAGTTCTTCATCATTCAAAGATCAATATATGTATGTCTCTTTTTCTTTTTTTAATAAAAACCTACATTCCAAAAAGCCATTTTAGATGAATTTTGTGATCGTATAAGAAATTTGAACAATAATTTGGTTATTTTGTTTATCAATGCCATTAGCAGCAGTTATTGTGAATATGCTGGGAGATGAGCCATTTCCAATTCAAATGGGTAATCATAGAATTTGGGAAAGATGTTTGCCAAGCTGTGATGGGGGATAATAGCCATCACCAAGCATCATTAGGCATTTACAGTTTTATTTAAATAAGACAATAGTTTATGTTTTCTGGACATAAATATTTACACAGAACAAGAGTATCTTCATTTGACCTTTACATTAGTTATGACTACCATTTATTGTGGGTTTTACATGTATAGCATTATCAGTTCTAGGTACTCTTATTCCCATTTTATAGATGAGAAAACCAAGGTGCATATCTTTCATTTTCTTCTATGTCTTGTTTATAAAGAATCAAATTCACAATTTGGGACTTAACAGTATCACCTACCAAACACTATCTCCTATTGGGGAGAAAGATTTTCTTCAATTGCTTGAAATTGATGAAATCAACCGTATTGGAACCCCTAGAGTTGAATAGAGTTTAGTGAGTTAATGGCTTCTGTGACATACTTACTAGCTTGAATGAAAAGTGCTCTAAATACATAACTTTTCATAATTAGAAACTGTTTAATATAATCTTTTATGCTATTTGGCGAGTTTTAACACATAGGAAATGAAGAATTTTTCACTACACAGTGTACTGTAAACATAAATATGGGTGGAAATATATTTGTTTACTGCATTGACTTTTACACATTTTTGATGAAAGAACATTTTAGAAAAAATCTGACTTTAGATTAAAAAAATTGTTCTATTTATTTTACTCCATTTTTACTCTTTCAGATTGTAATGTATGAAAAATTATATGAATTTTAAAAATATGCAAAACCAAAAAAAGAGTCTGCTTTCTACTACGTCTTTCCCTACCCAGTTCCCCTTCCTAGAGTCAACCACTATAATCAATGTAGTGTGTATCCTTACACTAAATTTTATGCACGCACAAGTACCTATCTGCATCTTTTTTTAAAACACAAAATATTAGCATGTTGTATTAAGACAAACTGCTCCTCATTTTTGTTTTTTTGGTTTTTTTTGCTTGACAATATATCTGGTAGATTGTTCCATATCAGTTCATAAGTTGTTTTTCATTTTTTAAAAGCAACTGCAAATATTCTGTTGTATGAACGAACCATAATTTATCTAACATGTGTCAGAATTAACCATCTTCCTAGATAAATAAACAAAAGACTTTCATTTTGTTTTCTCCCTTTCTTCCTTTTTTTTCACATGTTAGAGTTTGACCTTACCCTAACACTCAAACATCACTTCTCTGTCTCATGATGTCTGGGAAAACACAGTGTGTATGACATGGACTTACTTTTGCACTTCGCACAACGTTAAATCTGCTTGCCAAATTACTTTGACAAAAAGTAGAGAATTTGGAATCTTTGTCATAATCTGCTGAAAACCATGTTGAGGTTCACTGATCCTGGGATCTTGAACCATCACGTCATTGAAGTCATTTTTATTCTATCAGTCCTGTCCAGGAGGAATTCAGTATTTTCCCACAACAATCTCTGTCTGGATGAATGGTCTAATCTATATGGTTTTAATAAAATTGCTTCTTAAATCTGCTGATGAGCTTTGTTGGCATATCACTATGTAAATATCTTGCATTATGAAAATGCATTGAAATTTATTCTTTAATTCAACAAAATACAGTGAGTTTCTGCACCATTACCTGTTATAGGCTAGGTGTGGAGACAGAAGTATAAATAGGGCATGGTTTTTGCCCTCAAAGGCTTATAGTAAGTTTTCAGAAACAAATATAAGAAGTAATCACTGAATTTTTCTAAGGTGAAGGCTTGATTTTTGTCTTAGAGGATTTTACATTTGTTGAAAACGTGTTAAACTTACTGTGTTAAACAAAGGTAATTGGGGTCTAGTTGGGTTATCTGATCTTCAACTACCTAACTGATTATAATCCTTTAGATCAGACCAAGCATTCGGGGAATTACCTGGAGGCAATGGTAGCTTCCAAGTGCACTATGAGGCACATTATCTCAAGAGGTCACAGAGCAGAAAGGCTCACAAACCAAATTAAAATACTTGAATAACATGGTTTATTGAATCAATTTAAAACACACAAGGTGAAGCAAGGGTAAGGAGATTGGGTGAGTTAACATTCTTAGATTAGGGTACAAATAGATCAAAGGAACACTGACACCTAGGTATCATAATGTTCATATATCTTGTCTCTCTGTCTTCTTCCTTGCTGATGGCGTGCAAATGAAGAGAAGATGAAAGACACTAGTTTTCCTTGCCAATGATGTGGTTATGAGGACCAGAGTTAAACTTTGAGCTACAGGTTCATAAACCAAGTCCTGAGCCAGTGATACTTGCTTGTTCTACCTGCGTACACGCATAGGTCAGAATGAGACCATAGTGGATGTCATCAATGGGTGACTGAATTTGGGGGCCATGTACCTGTCATCCTAGAGGGAGCATGATTTGGTTTTTCCATCATTTCTCTCTTTAAACAACACTTTTTGTTCAATCATATTTTTAGTTTGTTTATCAATGATTGGCATGCCTTACAGGTTACTAACTTATATCTATATTTAACATATCATGTGGATTCTACGTATGTCTCACAAGTTACTTGCTTACTTATTTATAGCGTGAATGAAAGTTCTTTGAATAGGAGTTAAGAGGCAAGAGATTTTGTTCCAATGAACATTTTGTAAACTGGGGAGACACAGTCTTCAGTGTAAAAGGAAGGTTTAGGCTTCTAGAGAACGAAGAGAGGCTTCTTTATGGCAAAAGTTCCTGCCCAGGTTCCCAGTCAGGTCTGTTTCTGGAAATGAAGGACCAACACTCAGTTCTGAGTGACAGATGAAGCTGAATCCTGATTGGCTGGGACGGGCGAGCTCCGATTGCTTGGTTTCTAAGCCCCAAACCAGAAGTGTCCGCCAGATGTATCTTTCAAATGGCCATTAGGAGCTGGGGTGGTTTCTGGCGGCAGTTTATCTTGGCACACACAACAGAAACTGGTTTGGCTTGATTGTAGGAACAGAGGTCCCCTGATACTTTTACAATTTTTCTGAGAACGCGGAGTATGTGACCGCTCCCTCACTCAGCCATGGTCACCTGGTTCTGTGTTAACTCTGAGCACCTCAGTTAGCCAGGGGAGTCCGTTCTGTCAGTTGGCCTGGGACGTACTTCAACAGTACTTAGCACATTCTCTGGGTTTTGCCTATTTCTTATAATTTTGGGGAAATATACCTACCAATTCTTGTTCAGTCTATCTTGTTTCTTTTCTGGTCATCTATAACAGACTTGAGTGTTCTTAAACAATACAGAAAATGCACATTATAAAACCTCGTTCTTGAATTCCAATCCCTTCTTCCACGTGGTACTAAACCTTAAGTTCAATAATTCCACACTGAATTTACTGTCTTGCGCTCTAAAAGCTTTTTTGTTTATTTTCTATTAATGGTATGAATTTGCACCCCAATCTTAAAATTCTCTTCACCTCTTCCCTCTCTTTATCAGAATCACCAAAGCCTATTGCTTTTACCTCAAAAATACCTGTTCAGCCTTTTAGCTTTTCTCCTTTTCTACTGCCATAGATTTTAGTCCCAGGCTTCCATAATTTCTCTATGGGGCTATGAAAATAGCATGTTAATTTTCCTACCTATTAATGGACTCCTTGCTACCAGTTATTTGTCTGCAATACAATCCGATTCCTTGCTCCCTGTCCGCAGCCTGCTATACCAATCCTTCACCTGGGATTACTTGCCATTTCTCCTAAAAGTCATGCATATTTATGTATGTGAGCATTGGTATATGTTCTCTTTAAAAAAAAATTAAAATAATTATAGAGCCACAGGAAGTTGCACAAGTGACATAGAGAGGTCCCTGGAAACCCTTCATCTAACTTTCCCCAGCTACATGCTCTTTTTATGTTTAGAATATCCACCCCCTTAATGTCCTGGTATATTCTTAATCGTCCTTTAAGATCCAGCTTCCATGTATAAAGTTTTCCAAACTTCTCCCCACCAGTGCTGAATTAAATCACTTCCTCTTTAATGCTGACGTTTTCCCACAGGGCATCATAACTATCTTCTCTGACGACCCATGCCCACCTTGAAGAAAAAGTCTATTTTTTGTTTATCTTTGAACCCCTAAGACTTAACTCAAACCACGACACATGTTAAGTGTTCAATAAAAAAAAGTGAGTTTAATATAAACTTTACTCCATTTCTAGAAAATGGAATGTAAAAATCTAATTGTATAAAAGAGATGCATTTAGTGGATGATGTTTTAATCAGGGGTGTTATTATGGATTCTTTTCAACATGTTCTTTCTTAGAGGAATCTGCAATATAATTCAACTTTCAAAAAATATTCACTGTCATGTTCATGAACTCACCGAGTGAGTAATATTACATAAATATAAAACATCTATTCACAGAAAGAGTCCCAATCTGAAATATGGAACAATCAGCACATATTCTCTGTGCTTATTGTTCCAAATATTTAATAATAATATCACTCCTGGGATTGGGGATTCTGACCCGATAACTCTATTGACTCATCTGGTGGAAAAGTTGCATGTGATCTGAAAGCACATGGCCCCGGCAAGGCTCTGTGTACGAACTAGGGGGCTACGTGGATGCATTGGCTGGGCCTCGGTCCCACCTTAAAGTCTCCTAAGCTTTGTCTTACTTGTGCCTTGATCAAGACCTCTGATCCCCCAACGGTCCACCCCAGCCATCAATCCACCTGAGGGAGGCACCTGGTCACAAGGACTGTAGCTGGTACCCATTGTGAGAACTTTGCTGCCCTGGGACAGTGGCCATAACATTTCCTTGCTTGTGTCCATCCTTATCCCATACCTTGTCACTGCTGCACAGAGGGTGTGACAGAAATAGTGATTCCCAGTGACCCCATTCTTCAAAAGTGTTTTTATTTACAGCTTTTTTTTTTTTTAAATAAAAAGCAACATGTTGACATTGAGGATGTTAAATCTGTGATGGCAGGACAATGAGGAAGATGATGAAGGCAAGACCGTGATGCCATGGAGGAAGTAGGTGAACATGGCACATTTAACGTGTATGCTCACTGCTTTAGCTGCCACTGGAGAAGGTCACATCACCACCACCAGGCCAGCCTGCCCTGGCTTTCTTCACCATATCTGAGCACCTGGTCGTACCTCTGGACTCTGTGAGCCACATCCTGTCCCTTAGACTCTCAAGCTTGTGTACAGTCTCCTAAGTTTCTTTGTGAAAATGCTCCATTGCATTCCTTTTTGTGGAAGATTCGATCTAGTCCCAGAAGCTGATTGGGACTATGTGCCATCTTGTCCTTTCTCTCTGTCTCTGTCTCTCTTTTTTTTCCCCTTTGGACTCTTTAAGTTTCTTTTCCCCAAGGCCCCTGTACAAACTCTTCTTACTTCCATTAACCCAAGTACTAACAGCCCCCATGCACATCAGTCCTGCAGTTCTAGGATAGGCTTAGCTGGGAGATCCTGCGGCAGGATGGTGGGTGAAGTTGGAGGTAGGGTTGTTATTCCTATGATCGTGATCCCTGTTAGTGATCAATATCATATTGTGAATATTAATATTCAGCTTCCTTTTGACTTTGGTCCCTCATTAAATAAATGAGGTTTATTTTGGCAATGGTGGTGGGTAATGAAGTATTCCTTCACCTGTGAATTAGAAACAAAAGAATCAGACTTCATGTCCTGGTGACCTCACTAGCACCTGGTGCTCAGAAACGATTACATAGGTATTTCTACTCCTGGGCACTGAAATTACTTTTCTCTTTTCTCTTCCTGACACCTTGGAAGTGAAAACATTGGTTTAGGGACAATGGTAAGAATGGATGGAGTGAGTGGCACGGCACTCTGATTCTTGGCAATGCTTGACGTTGAAGGAGCAATGGGAAATAACTCTCGAGTGAGTGTTAGGAGGAAATGTAAAGGACTGCCTTTCTGCAGGGTCGAACATCTCTATGCTGAGTAAAACATCCAAAACAATAGGGCTGGAGGCAGATGAGGACTGCCAGTCAGCACTTGCTGTTCTGTTCTGTGGAAGAACTTAAAAGAATGGTGATTGGTGGAATAGAATAGTTCATTAAGGTAAAATTAAATGGCCAGGAAAGTAAGATAGCAGTTTAGAACTATTTCAGTAAAAAAAGTAGTTTGTAATATGATGTTTTAGAATTCATGGACTAACGACATGCAGTGACAAATGCATGCTGTGACGGATGTGCTAACTACCCTAATTTGACCATTAGACAATGTAGGTCTGTATTGAAACATCAAATTTTACACTATGTACAATTACAGTGCGTCAAAAAGAACTCATAAGCTAAATAAGATTATCTTGATTATCTATAGAGAGTATATCAATGAAGAATTTTAGGAAGTAATAAGTGTTTTTTCTATAGAAGCCTTTTTCTCATCTGATCCTATATGAAGTTAGTACCCTAGACTTATTATACAGCAGTAAAAGAGTTTTCATCTGAAGAAATAATGTATTAATTTTTTGTTCTTCAGAGAGGTTGTTTTTGGTCAAACGTCATCCAAGTGTAGTTATTGCATCTTACATGGCATCATTCGCTCATCAGTGTGACTATTTGGCCACCTGGTTCCCTCTCTATTTATAAGTAATAACACATCTTGCTCTACATACATGCAAAATCTTCTCTGCAGAATCAATAAAATTAAAATGAGAAAACCAAGGAGAAAAATATAATCTGCACATTTTGTTTCTGTATTCTTAATTAGATTTTAAAGCTACAATCTATATTTTTAGATTAGACAAAATGATTTTTTAGTTTCATTAAAATATTTAATTCAAAATTTACATTTATTGATTTCCAGTGTTGTGGTGGTAGGTTTCTCCCAACCCCAAAGCTGATAATTGCCTCCGTGGAAGAAAGCATTCTGAGATGCTCTGGACCAGTATTGTCCAGTAGAAACACAATATGAGCCTCCCGTATAATTTAAAATCTTTTAATAGTTATATTTAAAAAGCTAAAAGAGGACATGTTGATTTTAATAGTGTATTTGATTTAATCCAGTGTATCTAAAACATTGTCATTTCAACATGTAATCAAAATGTAAGAAATTGAAATATTTTACTTTCTTTTTTATTGTACTAAGTTTTCAATATCCAGAGTATTGTATTTTATACCATATCAATTTGGGCTAGCTACATTTAGTGCTCAATAGCATTTGAAACCACATGTGACCAGTAGTTGCTGTACTAGATAACACACACTGCTCCAGAAGATAACAAATACAATAAAATTAACACATATTCTAAATATATGCATAACTATATATAATTTTAAAACATTTCATACTTCCAACAATATTAGGTTTTCTGACCATAAATCTTTTGTTTTTTATAAGATTGTGGAATCTCACAGGTACTAAGACAAGCATATTAGAAATGATGAGTATTTAAAATTAGTTTATTTAGAAATCATCTAAAAGTATAGGCAAAACTTCTTTTTCGTTTGTAGACTTATGCAGATATATCAATTGTGTTTCCGTTCTTTCTTAATTTTGATTAGTAGCTATTTTTTCAAACTCTTCATCATTTCTTAATGGCCTGAGTCTCTACTTAATTTTTCTTGTTAATAATATATTGAATGAATGAATTCAAGAGCTCAACAATTTTAGGGCCAACATTACAATGTTTTCACTGTTAGGTGCTCACTGTTCTGATAAGTGTGGTTTTTAATTTGCATTTATACAAATGATCATTTGCTTTTCCCTTGATTATTGACTACTATTGAGATAAATACAGCATATTCTTTATTAATGTCTCAATTTTTCCTTACATTTAAAATTCTGTTTAAGTTAAATTCACCTTTCAAGAGCCAGACTGGCTGCTATCTTAAAACTTCTGCTAAAATAGACCCATAACATTCTCAGACTTAACATAGTGGTGCTTTCTTTAACTAAAACTATTCTTTAACTACACTATTTTAGTTAAAGAAACACTATTTTCTTTAATAGCGACAGAAAGCAACTGTTCTAAGTTACATCGGAGGTCAGAGAGTGAACTTGGGTTTCACAGGTTGTGAGACCATAGTGTAGAAATCAGTCAGTAACTTATGAGTTTTCTCCATCACCTTTGCAATGCACTAATTCTTGTGGAGAGATAACATCTTTTTCATGAAAAAGAGCCCTAAGGTTAAGTGACACCCAAGTGCAATTACTAGGGAAAGAAGTGAGAAGACATTAAAAAATTTTAAATAGTTCTTTAACAGAAAATAGTGTGTTTAGATAAACTGAAATTAGGACTTGAATGTATTCATACATAGAGGTGAAAAAACTGCCATATGGAAATAAGAAAAAGTGATATCTGAAATCAGTTCATCAGTTAGAGTCCCTGTGGGTGCAAAGGCCGCCATGTTTTAAGACAGGAGCCAGCAATCTTTTTCTGTAAAGGGCCAAATAGTAAATATTTCAGGCTTCGTGGGCCATATAGTTTCTGTCAGATCTACTCAACTCTGCCATTGTAACTTGAAAAGCAGCCACGGACAACACGTAAATGAATGAACATGGCCATGTTCTAAAACCATATTTATAAGCACAGACCGTTGGCGGGAATTGACCCACAGGGCACAGTTCACCAACCCTGATAAAAGAAATAGACCTTAAAGGTCTGTTTCCTAGCTACATCACTACCTTCACCTTCTGTTACTTGGAAATATCCACACAGTACAAATGACTGTCTCCTGAATCATATCACATTTCCCACAAGGAGGCATGAATTTCTTATGCATATTCCTATACCCAGGGTAACTATTTTTTTAGGTAACATTTGTATTTGGTTGCTCTAAGAGAAACCCGAATAATAGTGGCTTAAGCAAGATAGAAAATAATTTCTGTCGCACAGAACTTCCTGTGCGTAAGCAGTCTAGGGATAATGTGGTGAGTCAGAGTATAATCTCATCTTCACCCTTCACTGCTCACCACCACCCCGTCAGCCTCGGAACCACCAGGAGGAGGAAAAGGGAGAGGGGAAGGTGTGTCCCTTCTCTTTAGGAGGGTTGGTGCTAAAAGAAAATTTCCCCTTTGCCCTCTAGAAAAGCAACTGACGAAAGGCAGATTAATAGGAGAAAAGGTGCACAAAAATTTGCTTTAATGTGTGTAAGCACAGGGGCATTGTGTGAGAATGATTACCCAACAGCCCAGTGAGGTACAAATATTTATATGCCCTTCTTCTAGGGGACGGGGAGGTGGGGAAAATGTGGCAATTAGAGGGACAAGAAGTGATTTTTAGGGGGAAATAATTGGATTTAGGGAACAGACAATGGCCTGGGTTCCTGGGACAAAGTCTGTCTGGCCAGCAGAGCAGACAATGGCTGTTAAGTGATTCTCTTTGACATACTGAATAGGACTGAAATAGAGACAATGGCTTGTGACAAAAGTCTGTCCAGGTGTATTAACAGACTTCAGTTCTTTCTTCCTGTGATATGAGTTAAGTTAATGAAAGCTCAGGGAGGGGGCTAGAGGAGGTAATTGTTTTCTTCTTTGGTGGGTCTGGACTTTAGTTGGATAAGGGAACTTCAGAGAACAGCTTCCTCCTGTGCTTTGGGAGAGACAGAGGATTGAAAGATGAGAGTGTGTGTGTGTGTGGGGCGGGGGGCGGCCGGGAAGGTCAGAGAGACCTTGCGCCTGCTCCTTAGGCCAGCATGTCAAAGCGCCATATTTCCGGTATCAGTTTCTGAGCCCCAACGAGAGCACAACATGGAAGCTGTTCACGTCCCTTCCGCTCACATCCAGTTAGTCAGCTCTTAGCCCCACAGTCTCATCTATCTGCGAGAGAGGCTGAGAGACAGAGTGCTTATTCC
>CAUYSK010062216.1:0-22117 GCA_963575035.1 Avahi laniger | reverse complement strand
ATAGTAAACCACTTTTAACATTGATTCTATGCTAGAAATCTTGGTGAATTAACTCATTTGCTTTTATCTCTTTTCTGTAGACATTTTAAGGTTTCTATATAGATCATACTATATGCAAATAATGACACTTTTGGCTTATTCACTTTCGATGCCTATAAATTTTATTATTTCCAACTCTGAGCTATAACCTATAATTTTTGTTAAATATTGAATGAAATTGTGATAGCTACCTATATTTTCCTGTTTCTGATACTAAAATGAATTCTTTTTATTTTTCACCGTGAATATTTTGTCTGTTGTAGATTTTTGTTGCTTTTTAAGTTAAATAAATCCGATGTTAGTTTTCAGAGACATTTATATCAAATGTCTGTTGTCATCAACTGTTGTCAAAAGATGTCATTGCATGCATTGAAATAGTTCCTACATGTTTTCTTTAATTGATTTGGAAATGTATATTAATTAACTTTCTAATAATGAACCAGCCTCATACTCCAAGAATAAATCATTCTTGATGGTGACATTTTCCTCTTCAGAGTACTGAATTTGGTTTGACAAAGTTATTTTTTTTAAGATTTGCTCTTCATTCATGTGTAAGATTGGACATTATTTTCCCTTTATTTTGTTTTTTTTCTGTGTCTGATGGCAAAGATATAGTAATTCTCTTAAAAATGAGTTGGGGTATACTGAATTATTATTTAGGAGATATACTTATATCTTCTTAAATTTTGTGTAATATTAGATTTATTAATTTCTTTCATGTGTAATAGAACTCCCCTCACAACCCTTCTTGGCACAGTAGTTTATTTGTAGGAAGCTTTAATTTGTAATGGTTATAGTGTCTATAGTCTAAGAAAAAAATGGTCTTTTTCTCTGGTTCCTGGTACAAGGCTCTTAAAGCCCTTTGAATTTCCTGAGTGGTAAGGGTGGTAGGAGTATTTTTGCTCTAATGAAGTGATTCTTAGTGTGCCTCTAATAGCTTCAGCATGGAATTGGTTACCAGAAAGACCAAGCCTTGATTAGAAGCTTGGACATTTCAGCTCCACCTCCTAACTTGTGGGAAGGGGCAAGAGCCTGGAGATTGAGTCAATCAGCAGTGTTCAATGATTTAACCAATTATGCCTATGTGATGAAACCTGCATTAAAAACTCCTAAATGATGGGGTGCAGAGAGCTCCCAGGTTGGTGAACATGTCGAGGTGTTGGGAGAGAGATGCTTCTAGAACGGGCTTCGAAGCTCTACCCCTCTTCTCAGATTTCTTGTGCTATGAATCTCCTGCATTTAACTGTCTCTGACTTGTTTAATAAACTGAATTCTTGTCCTAGCAAAATGTGAAAGGATCTTTTGTTATTCCCACCGTAGCCTTGCCATTGCTCACTAGGTAAATAAAGATGAATTCTGCCAGAGCCTCTTCCCTTTATATGTTTTTATCATTTTCTTCAATTTATTCCGGGTCACACATGCCAAACTCTCTGAACGATTAATGTGCATGCTCCCGCCCCAACCCAGGCACACTTGTTTTAAATCGAAGGGGAAACCTCTTTATCTCATAGAGGCGGATTGAAGAGAAATACAGCACAGCAATATTCTCTAATGAACTATTCTCTCTCCCCAAAGCATCGTAAAGAAGCTGGAGATGGAATGATATGCTGATTAATACATGCTGAATTGTTCTTCATATTCTTTTAGGGTATACTACTTGAGTGATCCAGCATTTAGTTTTAAAATGTAAGATCAATTGGCATCTATTGTGCCATTCTTTGTTTCTAATAGAAATAATTACATTTTATAAAAGCTATCACTATCAAATATCACATATGTCTCACACACCCAAAAGGTGTACAAGGCCTGAGGAAGGCCTCTTGCAAAATTCCTTTTCACTCTCCTGTGACCTATAGGGCTCCTTTAGGTGTTACAATGCTTTCTTAGAAAAGAAAATAATCTTTTTTTTTCTCTCTCTCTCCCTCAATAAGTCCTTATTCTTATATTTAAAATTATTTGATCAGTTTATTTAATTATACAAGTACATGTGTAACTTTGATCACTTTTAAGCAATACAAAAATCGGACTATACATTGTACCTATATTATTATCTCTGACTTAATTATACCACAGTAGGCATATTTTCCCTTTTTCTTATTCTTTTTCGAATCTGGTATTATTCTAATATATTAGTACACTTGTATTTAGCTACTTCAAGTAAATTGATTTGTGGTTTTTTGAGTGTTTTGTTTGTTTTGTTTTGTTTTGTTTTTGCTGACCAGGCAAATATCATCATCTACTCAGTTCCTGCCCCGATATCTAGTTGGTTATAAGGTCTTTTGATTCCATTCCCAAAATCACTGTTCAATATATTCCCCTCTTTTTTGTTTCAAATACTGCTTTGCTTATTCATTTGTCTAGCTTAGATTATTTTATCATCATTTTCTGTTATACTAAATATATCCTAGCTGGTCTCCTTAAATTTAGTTTGTACCCATTTTGAAATGACTTTTGCGCATGATATCTTAGTGAAGGAAAGAGTCAATAACCAAAGCCCCAAAGAAGAGTAGGGATGTAGTAGCCCTACAGGAACACCTAGAGACAAGAATGGGCATGTGTCATGAATACATCCTTGTCTACCTTCTCTGTATTTCCATTGAGAGCAGTCTGCCCTTCCCAGATAGCTGAAAACATGACTTATGGAAGACAGCCCTCAAGTTATATATATTGACGTTTCTTCCAATGGAGAAGAAACACTTTTTCCAAGTCCTAAGCTGACATGGCTGTACCAGTTGTTAGAATATGGAAATGTTTCCATACTCTTAGAGGAATAGCTGCAGCGTCTCACCCCTGTCACTCCTGTGCCTCCCTGGGACCCACGAGAACGTCAAACAAATGAAGCTTACTTTTCATTCAGCATGGGTAGTTCTGGGTCCTATTTCCCTGCCGATTCTGTTTTTAGTTTTCCTAAATAGTTCTTATTAAGTATATTAAAAGTCATCTCTAGATTTATCCTCCTAATTCAAGAAAAGAAACTAGCTCTTCAATTTCATACCTATTTTTATGAAATATGTAATTTATATAGGTAGATCAATAGATATGAAATCAAAGTGTGGTCCAATATATTTTATATTTCATATTAAGCTTTATTTTTATTCAGGGAAGATAAAATTTACTAAAAATGTAATAAGATATATTGTACTAAAATACTTGATGTAGCATTACTACTTCATTCTCATTTTTTGTTTTCTCTTTTTCTTTTTTTAAATTTTCTTTTCTATTTAAAGAAGATAGATGTTACTTACGATTTGAGAATTGATTAAATAGTCAGTTCTGAAGCTAATTTATTTTCTAAAAGGCATCTCTTTCTTTTGCTCTCAAACTTGAGTCACTTCATTTCAGTATGGAGGATACTCCCTTAAGTTCACTGCTAACTTTAAAGTTCTTGAAATCATAAGAAACATTCTTCTGCTTGACCTTATTTAGCACATCTTTACAGTAATTCATCTGACCACTCTATTTGGGAAAACTTGGATATTTGGTTTCATTAATTCTTTATAAGGACTGTCTCAAGTATTATATGTGAAAACTAAGTAACATCTGATACTACTTTAAAATTAAATAAAATACATGTGACTGTTCACTTAGTTATGATTATCAGTCAATACGAGTGACAGATGAATATCTTTTGGAAACTGCAACTGATATGAAGACATTGGACAGCTGGACTCTACCAGAGGTATTGTTTGCAAAACACTCTCATTTTTTTAAACTGTGAGATTTATCATATGATAACCATATTTGTTTACAACCTTTATCTCTCCACCAGTAAATACTGAACAGTTTATAATATCTTAGTTTTTGCTGTGGCTCTATAAAAGTAATTCTCTCTCTCCGTCTTTTAAAAATTTTTTTGGACTCTCTCTAAATTTCTGAAAAGAAAAAAAAGGCAACTCTAGAAGAACCAGTTCAAGTACATTGGACGCTATATACAGATTGCAGACAAAAAGATCTCTAAAGAGGAGTTATGGTTGACTGCTAAACATTGCTATTATATTTCAAAATTGATTTTGTAAATTTGTTCAAGTATCTATGCACATAATTCAGTATATGAGATCCAGAAAAGCAATAAACAACACACTAATGAAATAAAATACTCAATTTAATATATATCACTTGAGATCATGGGCTAGATTCTATAATTTCTACCTTGAAAATGAAAATCTTGCCAAATAATCTCTAAATTTTTCAAAACCATATTTTTCCCAGTATGACAGTAAACTCAACACCTATTTGTTGCTGGAATTTAGAGCATTGTATGCAGTCATCAAAGGAATTAAAAATACTAGATTATCCATTGATTATGAGATAAAAATTTCTTAAAACTAATTCAGACGTGGATTGTATAATTTTTCCTCAAAAATATTTTTGAAATTCTGTTACATATCCATATAGAAAAATGAATTATACTTTTTTTGCATATAATTATTTCTGTGACTTGTGAGTGGATCAAGAAGCTGAAACTGCTTTTCAAGTTAGCAAGATTATACACACTCTATGATATTTATATTCTATCTTACCTAGTCCGATTATATTTGAAATCCTGTTTTTCCCGTTTGTTTATAATTTATCTGTACAGTTCAGAAATATCTTCCATAATAAATGTATAAAGACAGAGTTTCTTGCATAGTTATTTGAACAATGCTTTTGAAGATAAATAACAATATTTGAAAACTCTTGAGAAAGATGACCTCCATCTCTGTATATTTATCGTCAAATCATCTTATTAATATGTTCCTTTAATGGCTATTTCCTTGAGTTTCTAGTAAATTTTGTTTTGTCATTGATGATTTGAACTTAAGTACTGTGATGTTTACTTATCAGGAAAGGCTGAATTTCTTAATTCACCTTTGACTCATCAACAAAGTTATAGACAAGTTGACACATCGTTAATCATAAAGATAATTATTGTTTTGATGAAATAATGCAACCTTTTGAAGTAAGGTGAAGATGAATGATACTCCTGCCTAAATCACCTCAGTGGCCACATTTTCTTTGAAAATTATTAAACATCACAGTTTATCATAAGCATAATATACTTATGCTTATAAATTAAGTAATATAATATTCATGCCTTTATGTGGTCACTTACTTAATTTTATTTCAAAGGACATACATTAAAACCAGTATTTGTTAATAATGGAGACATAGTTAATGTTCTATGCTAATTAGTTAATATATAGATTCACTCAAACAAAAAATGATTGAACTGATACACTAAGCCTACACTAAGTTGAATTTGATGTTTCTAACTGATGTGGAGCTTACTATGAACTTTTATGTCTCCAATTAAAACACTAGGGAAAACACCACAAGTGCATTCAAGCTTTTTCTAGTCAGTCAATCTGTCATCGTAGTAAGCATGGCTGTCTGTTCTGCAATTTTCCAGTGCCAGTGTGATATTCACACACCATCTGCCGATTTCCACTTATTGCTATTCAGGCTCCATTGCTGGTATTCATTTCTCATTTTGGTCATCATAAGTCAGCATGTTTGTGAAAATCCAGTACTGCTCGCTGAACTAATACGTGTACAACTGCTGTTGAATTTAGGCTCTGGGACTTATATTGCTGCTCTGATAATTTCC
Source organism: Avahi laniger (assembly GCA_963575035.1). NCBI lineage: Eukaryota > Metazoa > Chordata > Mammalia > Primates > Indriidae > Avahi > Avahi laniger. The sequence goes on along the minus strand of CAUYSK010062216.1, from coordinate 16,491 downwards.
TATGGATTCATCTTCTGCAAAATTCATGGACTAACATATTGTACTGAAAGCACACAGTAAAATAAAGCATTCATTTTTCAATAGGAAAGAATATGAGAAATCATCAGACACAGGTTTCCTTTTTTCATCACTATTGTAAAAAGTGCAGCTTTACTTGCATAAATTCTATTTTTTTTTTCACTTATAGCTCTTTGGGCACTATCTTTTATTTGAGTGATCTGTAATACTTGGTGTTTTGTCATACAAAAATGCATCTAAGAATCAAGTTGATCTAGAGGTCAACACCTTAACTCCTACCTAAAGTCCTGGGTCCCAACTTGCAGAGTAAAAGCCATCATTTCTCATTTCTGTTGCATTATCATTTCATATTATTCTTCTTCACAACACCTTATATAATCCTTTCTCTCTCTTAGATTCAAACAGAACATCCAATACAAATTTGAGGTGTCTATCACTTTTTCTTGTATGTCTCCATGTAACATGCCATGCTTCAAGGGAACTCTTTTCTCCCCAGATCCACAAAACCACTTAATTTCCCATTTTAAAGCCAGATGTTAAAGGCATTAGTTGCCTTTAAACTCAGATTATAAGGTTATGCTCCTCAGATTCTAGTGTCTATACATTGCTTCTTTTATCATTTGCTCCCTTAATATTTTATGCTCTATATTAGCAAGCATAAAGAGTAAGTCCCAGATCTTTGCATAGTTGAGTAATAAGAGAAAAGACTGAGAGTTTGTGATGTTCCATTTAAGACCCGCCCCCTCCCTTTTGCATCTAAGACTTCATGGGCAGATGTGACTATTCCTTGGGAGGTAAATTTGCCCTCCCTAACTCACCACTGTTTGGTGTCTTATGATCACCAATACTAATCTCGTTTATCCTCTACTCTTCATTTTGTCAGACATTCTCAGAGGCCCAGGACTCCAGTTTATCTCTCTTCCTCCAGAGTCATCATTGCTATACAGGTCTTCAAATCATCCTTTTGTGAGCTAATGTTCCTTTCTTCCTAAATTCCTGAAATATTTCCCCCAGTGTTCTCTCCAAATGCTCTATAATCTCAACCTACATGCTTTGCTCTAACTGAAACCCAGTTCTCTCTGGGGCCACTGCCTCTTATATAGGGAGTGGCTGTTTTCTCTTACACACTGTATTCCACTGTATTTGGATGAGGTAGTATTGATTTTCTATTGCTGTTGTGGCAGATTATCACAAACTTAGTGGCTATAAACAATACAAATTTATTAACTTATAATTTTGGAGATCAGAAGCCCAAAATGTGTTGGCAGGGCTGGATTTCCTCTTCAGGTTTAAGGGAAGAATCTATTTCTCTTCTTTTCCAGCTTTTAGAGGCTGCTCACAGTCTTGACTCCTGATTTCATCACTCTGAGCTCTGTTTCTATTATTACATGTTCTTCATTGACACTGATCCTCCTGCATTCCTTTTATGAGGACCTCTGAGATTTTTCTCCGTAATAACCAGGAAAACTTACCCATTTCAAGATCCTTAACATAATTACATCTACAAAGTCACTTAATACTCACAGGTTCTGATGATTAGGACATGGGCATCCTATCACTCTTCTGTGTTTTCCATTCCTTTGTTTTCACTCTCTTTAGCTTAAACATCAGTAATTTGTAGTTATGTACTTGAAAGGAGGAAGGAAGAGAAGGAAGGAAGGAAGGAAAGAAAGGATGGAGAGAGGGAGGGAGGAAGGAAGAAAGGAGAAGGAAAGGGAAAGAGCAAAGAAAGAAGAAAGAAAAAGGAAACAGAAGCAGTCCTCAGCCTCTTACAGATTTTCATATATTAACTGACTCTTGTTTAAGCATCAGCCTACATTTCAAATTGAAACCCTACCAAGGACATTTTGAAAATTTGAAGTAACTGGAAGCCGTTTAACAAGTAAATGGTAACCTAGTTTCACAGAGAGTGTGAAAATAATTGCTCACTGTAAGTTTCCAGGTAAAATAGAAGGCTTGAAATAAGTGTACTGTAAGTTTTTTATAAACATTAGTAAAGATAAAAGTTTGAAATTTTTGTAAAGAACAAATTTTATTGCATATATTTAAGGTTTATGCCATGATGTTATAGAATACATATAGATAGTAAAAAGTCACAATGCTGAAGCAAATTGACATATCCATCAAACATTTAACTATTTTTATTTTTTAATAAGTAAAATTGGAAATGAAAAGGGAGACATTACAACTAATACCACAAAAGTACAAATAATCATGAATGTACATGCCGATAAGTTGAAAAACCTAGAAAACATGAATAAATTCCTAGGAAAATATAACCTACCAAGATGAAACATGACAACATGAAATAATCTAAGTAGATTAATAAGAAGCAAGGAGATCGAATTAGTAATAAAAAGTCTCCTATGAAAGAAATGTCCAGGACCAGAGGGCTTCACTGTCTAATTCTACTAAACATTTAAAGATGAGCTAATACCAATCCCTCTCAAATTATTCTGAAATTTTAAAGAGGAAGGACGATTTCCAAACTCATTTTAAGAGGCCATCATTACTCTGATACCAAATAAAGATAAGGACACTATAAAAAAAAATTAAAGGCCAATATTTCTGATGAATATAGATGCAAATATCCTCAACAAAATACTAGCAAACCAAATTCAGCAGGACATCAAAAGGATCATTCATCATGATTAAGTGGAATTTATCCCTGGGATACAAAGTGGTTCAACATATGCAAATCAGTAATTGTGTATCACCATTTTAACAGAATGAAGGACAAAGACCATATGATCACCTTAATGGATGCAAAAAAAAATTGACAAAATTCAACATCCTTTCACATAAAACCTATCAACAAATTAGGTGTAAAAGAAATATTCCTCAACACAGTTAAGGCCATAAATGACAACCTCATAGCTAATACCATATTCAATGGTGAAAAGTTAAAGGACTTTCCTTTAAGGTCAGGAACAAGACAAGGATGCCCAGTCTTGCCATATCTGTTGAAGATAGTACTGGAAGTCTTAGCTGGAGCAATAACGTGGAGGAAAAAGAAAAGTCATCCAAATAAAAAAGGAAGAAGTGAAATTGTCTCTGTTTGCTGATGACACAATCTTATATGCAGAAAATCCTACGAATTCCACCAAAAAAACTGTTAGAATAGTTAAATGTATTCAATAAACTTGCAAGTTACAAACTCTATGTAAAAAAAATCAGTAGTGTTTTTATACACTAACAATAAATTATCTGAAAAAATTAAGAAAAGAATCTCATTTACGATAGCATAAAAATACTTAGGAATAAATTTAACCAAGAAGATGAAAGGTCTGTATACTTAAGACTATGAAACATGAATAAAAATATTGAAGACATAAATAAATGGGAAAGAATTTTGTGGCCATAGATATGAAGAATTGATGTTATTATAAATGTTCATACTACCCAAAGCAATCTATAGATTCAATATAATCTTTTTCAAAATCCCAATGTCATTTTTTAGTAGAAATAGCATAAAACAATTCTAAAATTTTTATGGAACCACAAAAGACCCTAAATAGCCAAAGAAATCTTGAACTAAAAAAACAAACCTGGAGACATCACATTACATGACTTCAGAATATATTACTGAACTAAAGTAATCAAAATAGCATGGGACTGGCATAAAAACAGACACATTGACCAATGGAATAGGACAGATAATCCAGAAATAAATCCATGCTTTTATGGTCTTTTGATTTTAGACTAAGGTGCCAAGAACATACAATGAGGAAAGGACAATCTCTTCAATAAATGGTGTTGGCACAGCTGGATAACTACATGCTGAAGAATGAAATTGGACCATTATCTCTAATCATGTACTAGAATAAATTCAAAATAAATCAGAGACTTAAATATAAAACTTGAAACTGTGAAGCTACTAGAAGAAAACATAGGGGAAAAGCTTCATGATAGATATGTAAAAAATGCTCATCATAACTAATCAAGGAAATGCAAATTAAAATATCACATTACATCTGTTAAAATGGCTATTATCAGTGATGAATATAGCTAATAATTGATTTTAATACATTTCAGTGTAACTAAATTTCTAATGTTTTCATCATAAATGTTTTCATCATAAAAATGTTAACTATTTGAGGTGATGAATATGTTCATTAAATCAATTTAATATTTACATACTGTATTCAAAAATCCAACACCACTTTGTGCCCCATATACAGCTATAATTTGCTAATATATGATAGCAAATAAATCAAGTAGCGCTTTCTTTGTGAATTGAACTGTAGTATAATAAGTAAAGCAAGCTATAACGTTGAGGTCATCGTCCAACACCACCCCTATTCTAAAGATCTCCGGTAAATATGACTAATGCTCAGATTTCTAACCCGACTGGCCATGTGATGCAGCTTTATATTCTGTAATCATTCAGCTTCACATATCTCGTTTTGCTGTTTTCTGTCCTTTTTATTTTGAAACCCATATCCTTCCAGTTGGCTGCTCTGCCCAAATCACTTCATGAAGTCATTAGTTCCCCAGTGACCATACTTCTTCAGTCCTGCAGGCAAACAACTTCCAAAGGTAATAGATGGTTAAGTTATGTCATTTTTCTTCAAAAGCATTTTTTTTTTTTACTTAAGCAGAACATTCCCTACTTGTAGTGATGGCAGGGAAGTGGAGAATGGCAGAAAGGGTCTCTAAGGGGAAGCAAGGTGGGTCCCTATATTGTGAATGGGAACTAACTGAAACAAGGCAATTTCTGTCTGTTTATGTGGGCATATTTTGAAGGAAGATAATAGCTTTAAAGATGTAACCCAGAGGTCAGGAAAAAGGCACAAAAATCCCATGCATGTGGATAATTAGCCATGATAAGACAATTGTATGTATTGCTATAGCCAATTAATTTCACGGGGCAGAAAAGCAATATACTAGAGTTTGGTTGCTATGTAGGAGTCAAGAGAATATTGTTTGTCTTTGAAAGACATGTTCTAGGATACAATATCTCTAATAGTATACATAGTTGGGGCACAAGGAGAGAGTAATACAATGCCATAGGAGGAAAACATGTGGAATTTCAGTCTCAACTGATGGACTGGATTTGAAGCTGGTCTTCAAAACACAAGAGAAAAAATTAAATTTAATATTTGATATTATCACTATTATTTTCAATAATTATCAAAAACCCATATTTAATGCTTTACCCATTTATATGCAATATGAGAAGAATCAATTTGCCATTTTGTGAAAATTTCTTCCAAAATAATACAGTTCATGGCTAAACATGATTATGAAGTAACTACCAAGTAAATAGTGACAATAATTATCACATAACGAAATGAGTGTCACTTTATTAGTAATTATCTGAGTATACTGAACAGAGATTTTCTCTAATTTTATTATCTCTGCATTTCAGAGCATGAAAAAAACTCAATAAATGTTTTTATAACTTTAATTATGAAAATAGGGAATATGATTAATTAATATCTTTATCTCATTGAAGTTTTCTTTAAAAGTTTAGCAGATGTGGCTTTTCCCTCCCTTTCTACCCTACTTCGCAGTGTTAGCATGGACTTATCCATTCAGTTAGCTTTCAATGAGAATGTTTTAAATGAGAGTTTAAAACCATTATGCCCAAAATAAAATTAGCATTTTTTACAATATTAACTGTTTTACTCTTTCTAAATGCAGCCGGTGATACACTGGAATTTTGTTATTGTTCTTGAGTAAAAATATCCTATTTAAAAAGTTTGTTTCACCTCAAGAAGCATGTATTGACAGCTTACTATGTATTCAACAATGTAGAATAATGTCTCATAAAGTGGAAAGCAATTTTAAAACCATAACTTATGGATTTTTTTCAGTATCTTTAAAAATAGTTTGGATTATTCTTTTATTTCAAAGTACATGTTTTATTGCACATTTCATTATATATATATATTTAAAATGAGTTTAGCACCCTTTTCATGTTTAAACTTACCATTTTCCTTACTTAGATTTAAAAATGTGTATATATACTCTCTGTATCTTTGAGAAGATAATCTCTTGGAAGAATAGATCAGTAAACAAGACTTTTATAAGAAAGATATTTCATTGTTATACCCACCCACACATGCACACGCTCTTTGATATCTCTCAAACTATAATTTATGAATCATGTATACTGACACATATAACAAGATAAATATAATTATTTAACTCTTCCCAACTGCAAAAACAAGTATCAGAAGATATAATATTGTTTACAGAACAATTTTCCATATTTTACAAAATAATTCAAATTTGCTTTACTTTTTTCCACTTTAATGGAGAGCAAAGTGATTTGTCTTTTCTTTATTAAGATAATCATACTTGCATCACTGAAGTTAGGTCACAAAACTTAAATAAGAGTAGTCAAGCTTATATGTTTAAAATGCAGATAGGATTACCCACCCACATTATCACCATCAAAACAAAATGTTCAATTAGGTTTTGCTTTTGACCTGATTTTTATCTTTGAATTATGGTGTCTGCTTGTATATATTTAATGTGCAGGTTTACTTGCACATAGAAATAAGAATTCACACAGATGGCAATTTTTAAGGTGTAGTAAACAGGTACATGAATGAAAACACAGTTGGAGTTGAAGCTGTGATATTTTGAACAACTTTTGGTAAAAATCTTTTATTTGTATCCCTTCTGTGTTCACTTTTAGCAATTTGATTATCCATCAGTCATAAATGCAGCTTAAAGAGAGAGTGCACTGGTTTTATATATGAAACACATTGTAAACAATCTGTAAGTATCTTTAAAGTCCTGAGAAAAGGCAGCTACTAAAACATCACAGCATGCAACTCAAGAACTTTGTGTTTCCTGTGCAAGTGTGTACTTGCCGTTTTTTTAACATTAAGTGCCATTATATACAGAATTTTATAATATTAATTTTGGGAAAGCTTGTGACTTTTAATATAGTAACATTTAAATGATTTATTTTAAGAACACAGAACACACCATTCGTAAGAGAAAAAGAAAATTATAATAAAATGGCTCCAGAAACAGTAATTCCAAATTCTTTGTATGTGCAAAAATCAAAGCATTATAGATACACACAATTTCTATTTATTTCTTCATGTAGTATTGATTAAAAATTATTAGCAATGATAACACAGAAATGTCAGAATAAAGGAAATTTTTAAAGTTTAATTTTCTTTGTTTTTTTTTTCTCTTTGTGGCAATGGGAATCGAATTCACACAGCAGAAGGATAATGTATCCATAATGTGACATGATGTACTGAGAATATGTTATTACATTTCTAATGACATGCTTTTCAAAGCTGTCTTTATTACGCCATGGAGTATCCTGCCCTTAGAGAATGCATCTGTTGAAGTGGCTAGGTCATTTTAATAGCCTTAAAATTTTAAATTTGTGTATTCTAGTATTAATACATATCCTTTATCAAGGTGAAACAAACAAACAATAAAAAAAAAAAACTAAGCAGCAAGAAAAGAGAATTTAAAGTGGAACTAGTATTGTATAATTCCTCTGTCTCTATGTCTTTATCTTTCTCAGGTACTTTTGCAACTAAAATACAGTGTCATATTATGATAAGGGACACTATTTTAAATACATACAAAATTTACATGTACATATAATAATTTGGTATAGTATTATAGAAACCTACTTTTATAAGTAATCTGAGCGACCAAAATAGACATCTCTGTATCAACTAAGAGAGACTCTAAGGAAACCAAGCTACCTATGGATTGAGAATTAGGGCCCAGCTGGTATGGCAAATTTATAGCCAAGAAAATTGGACAGAGGATGGACCTCACAAACATTCTTTCCTGATAAGCAGCTGCAGACCTTAAGACAGTTTCAGTCCTCTTAAAGGGGCTATACACAAATTTTGTGCTATAGTTCATCTTTTGGCTTAAAAAGCCAAATTCCACCTCATTTTATTACTAAAACCCCATCCTAAAGTGAACCAGGGATGTACATTAGGTAAATATTTACCCATTGCACATGTACTCTACCCCCATTATAAATATGTATAGATTTTCCCCTAAGCCTGTCAAACCTGTGTGATACATGCTCTGTGAGGCATGCAACACAGCCTGTCCTTTCGCTCTTTGAAGAAAGGGCACCTTCAACACGTTCCAGAGACTGTCTCTTCCTGGCTTGCAAACCTATAATGCCAGCAAAGTTCTCATTTCTACTATTTAGCCATCCTGTTGGTCTTTTGGATGGCAAAAGTAATACAAAAACATTTTTTTGCTAATTATAGGGCTGTTCTGTTTCTGTGTCATGCCCATCTTCAGTATTCTGATGAGGATTCCCATTTTTTTTCCTCTTTCCAGCCGTATTTTTTCTACATTCAGCCAATACCAAGCACTAGCATAAGAGACACAAAATATCTGGAGGAGTTTGAGTGATGATAATATTTCTGATTTTTTCACTCTTTTCTGCTTTACCCTGGCAACATGTATAGGCAATTAAAATGGAAGCAGCTGTTTTCAGCTTCGTGTTTACTTTTTCCCTGTATTTATAGCGAGCCTCATTGCAGCCCCTCACAGGCATAAGCACTAGTGAGCTAGGGCCTCATCCTAAAATGTCAAAGTCCAAGTTCCACGTGGACATTCCTTTGAGCTCCTTAGAAAACAGCACCTGCTGGGCAGTGCCCTCTGTTCCTCCCTCTGAGCCCTACATCTGTGGGACCACTTTCCCAGAGTTCTAGGTTCTAATAACTCTAACCTCTTCCCTTTGGTTCTCCCAGCCCTAGATGCAGTAGCTGTCTTCTGAAGTCATGGCCTTTTAGTTGCCCATTGTCTTTTTCTTTCAAGTTCAATTTTACAATCACCATATGATTTTCTATCTGTTATAATTTTGCAGTATCTAATCAGATTTGCAGAGACTTGAAAAGAGAGTCTCCCCCAGCCTTATAGCAAGGCAATGACTGCACAAACTGAACAACAGGAACTCCTCTGAACACATGAGAGAACTAAATTGCAGGGCAAACAACAGTGCTGAAATCAGATGTCTACAGCGAGACATAGGAACGGAGCACAGAATGACCTTAGGCAGACACCACAGACCACCATATAAATTGATAGGAAGGTTTAGGCAGAGATGACTCATAAGTTGCTAAACATTGTGTATGGATTGGAGTGAGAGTGTGAAGTTCCTGTAGGCTGAGTTCATAGGAGATTTTTACCTTCTTACAGACTCTCTTAAGAACCTTTCAAGGTACTCACAGCAATGATCATGAAGTCCTGGTAAAATTTCCCCAGAAAAATTAGTCCTGGCTAAGGAAAAAGAACATTGCTACTACCAAAAATCCATCCAAACTCATCTTCCCCATTATTGAAGAAAAATTGCAATGACACTTGTTAAAAATGACAAGTGTCATTTAATGCTATTTATCAAAACTTCATCAAGGCTATCGTGATATGGGAGAAGATTGAAGTCAACTCCATTGAAAGAAAATGTGAGAGAGTTTTTAAACACTGGGTCAAGGAATGGAAAAGTTCTAGAAGACCTTAGAGAGGAGCTTGGTCCATTGATTAGGTTATTTTTGTTTGCTAAGTGGTGCTTATTGAAGTTAGATTCCTACCCTCCCATAGAAACTGGGAGATAAAGTAAGATTTTTCTTAATTATTACCTGTCAAAGATATGCCTCCTAGATCCTTGAAAAGACATTCCCGGGTTGTAAAACTGGCAAGAATCTGGGAGATTTATATCTCAAATAAACAAAGGAAGAAATTACAGTTACAAGTTTTCTAAAGTAAATGCTCTAAAAAAGATAAATCAGGGAACTAAACTTAGGAAGAAGCTTGTTTAAACGCTGGACAAGCTGAGGGGAACTCAAGGTTCGCTTGGTCACTATGCACCTCGCCACCACAAACAAACAAACAACCCTTCATCTAAAAGGGAATGGTCCAGAAAACTATACTCTGGGTACTGAAGGAAACTCACTGCATCTGTGGGAGTGGAAAAAAATGTAAACGTGCTCTACCTATGCGGAAGGACAGGAATACACGGCCACATCTAGCAGAAGAGCAAGAGCAGTTTTGAACCCCATATTCATAAGACTGAAGTTCAGAGAGCCTACCTAAGACTGATATTTAATCAATACATCAAATAATGTCCCTACTCCTAGGCTCCTACTAGCATTATATTATAAAAAGCATCAAGTAAAACTAAGAATTTAATATAGCTGAGATTGCTAGAAGAGTAAGATTATCTCTGGGGAGCAGCGCGCGCACACACACACACACACACACACACACACACACACACACACAATTATTCAAAGTCAAGAAGGTAGACCCAAAGTTGAGTGAAGAGCAAGCATTAAATAAGTCCAGCTCCTCTCTGCATTAACACAAGCCCCCTGCCCCCATATATGGCCTTGCAGGGGAAAAGTTATTCTTGTCTTTGAGTCTAAATAATTTTTACCTTGCTATCTATTGTTTGATAAAAAAAAAAAAATTTGGCCTCCAAAAAAAAAAAAAGGAAGGCAAATAAAAGCACAATCTGAAGAGACATAGCAATCATTAAACCAGATTGAGATATGACACAAATATGAGATATGACATAAATAAGTGAAAAAGAAAAAATTTAAAATAGCCAGGATTAATATATTAAAATCTCTAACACAAAAAGGTAGACAACATGCAATATCAGACAAGTATTTTCACCAGGGAGAAAGAAATTATAAAAACAAATCAAATGGAAATGTTAGACATGAAAAACAAACAAGCAAACACAAAGATACTTCACAGGATTGGAAATAAAAAAATATCTTTGACAGGTTGCTTAGAGGACTTGATACCGTAGAGGAAAAAAATCACAGATATTGAAGATAGGTCAATATAAATTATGTACCTTGAAAGGTAAAAAAAAAAAAAATTGGAAGAAAAGAACAATATATCCAAGCCATGTACAATATGTATAATTGGAAACTCAGAAAAAGAAAAAAGAGAAAAAATGGCAGAAGAAATACTTAAATAAAAAATGTCCAAGAATTTTGCAAAATTAACATATTCCAAATTTTATGTTTAAATATTACAGGGAACACCAAGGAAAGAAAAATATGGCAAACAGAAATAAGAAAACAAATAAACAAAAAACCCTAATCATGTCACATTCAATCAGCTGAAAACCAACAACAGAGAAAATCCTGAAGACAGTATATTCTTTCAATTTCACTGGATTTAAGGAATACAAATAGCTTTTTGTTACGTGGATGAATTGCATAGTGGTGAAGTCTGGGCTTCCAGTGTATCTGTCACAAGAACACTGTACATTGTACCCAATTCGTAATTTTTCATGCCTCACCCCACTCTCACCTTTGGCCTTCTGCATCTCAATACCCATTATGTCTCTCCATATGACCACATGTGCCATAGCTTAACTCCTACTTGTAAGTTTGAACATGAGTTATTTGATTATTTGTTCCTGAGTTACTTCACTTAGGATAAGGGCTCCCAGTTCTATTTAAGTTGCTGCAAAAGACATTATTTCATTCTGTTAAATGAAATAAATGAGAATGATCTAAGTAAACTAGCTAAAACAGAGATCTTTGTATTAGATATAAATGCAAGACTCAGGTGCATGCAGCTTACAAAAAATACTCTTCAAGTATGGAAATATAGAAACACTAAATCTAAAAGATGGAGAAAAATATACCAAGCAAAACTAATCAAAGAATTCTGGGATAGCTATACTAATTTCATAAAAAGAAGACTCAGGCAAGTAATATTATCAGAGATATTAAAGTACAATACATACCAATAAATGAGTCAATCCTCTAGGTATGTATACACCTAAAATGAGAGATTCAAAGTGCATGAGGCAAAAGCTAATAGATCTAAAAAAGAAATAGACAAATATATAATCCTACTTTGAAACATTAGCAAGCCTCTCTGAGCAATTGATAAAACACATGGCAAAATATCAACACATCTGTAGATAAATTATGTGAGGTTATCAACCAATATGACCAATTGACATGAATAAAGCACTGAATTCCAAAACTGAATATACATTATTTTGAAGTACACATGTAATATTAACCAAGATATATTCTGGGATATGAAAACTAAACACATATGAAATAATAGAGATCATTGAAGTAAGCTATCAAAATAAAAGATAGTTAAACTGGAAATCAATATAAAAATACCTGAAATACCACCAAATATTTGGAAATTAAGCATTATACTCCTAGATAAACCTAGGCCAAGAAGGGTATCTAATGGAAATCTGCATAATATTTTGAACTAAATAAAAATAAACATATAACATATTAAAACATGTGGTATGAACCTATGTCAGTGCTTAGCAGGTGATTTATAATATTAAATGCTTATATTAGAAATCAAACAAAAAAAACTTCCAATTACTAACCAAAACTTCCCCCTTAAGAAAGTAAAAAAAAGAACTATTTAAACCAGAAGCAGAAGAAAGAAAATAATAACAATTAGAGTAGAAATAAATAAAATTGACAACAGAATAAAATAGAAAAAAATAAAAAAAACCGTAACTGATTTTTTGAAAAGATGAATAAAACTGATATGCCTCCAGCTAGGCTCACCAACAATATCAACACCACCACTACCAACACAACCACCATCACTATCGAATATGTATTTCAAAATATCAGATATGGAAAAAGAAACATCACTACCAAACCTAAATGTTCAAATATATGATAAGGGAATACAGTGAACAACTCAATTCTGTGCTTATAAATCTGTGAACCTGTATGAAATATGCCAATACTTGGAATACATACTCTACTGTAGGAGCCAAGGAAAAAATTCTCCTTGGCCCTCTGAAGGTTCACTGAAAAATCAACTTACAAAAGTCAGATTAATTGGAGAAAAGGTATACAGATGTGTTTAATCATAGATTTCAGTGACATGGAAGCCTTCAAATGGAGACCCGACCCACAATGGGGTGCAGAAGCTCATATACCATCTTGAGGTTATAGAAGTAATGGGAGCTTGGATCCTGGCAAAGTAGGGAATGGGAGGTGGGAGAAGAATTCTGTTGAAGGGAAATAATTGATTACTGGGGAGAATTCAATAGGGTGAAGAACACACAATGGCCTGGGACAAAGTCTGTTGGGTCCATAGAGGGGAAAATGCATTGTTCTAAAAAATCTGTCCAGGTTTGTTGACAGACTTTAGTCTTCCTTGCTGTGATATGAATTCAGTTAATGAAAAGTCAGGGAAGGGACCAAAGATAATTGTTCTCTTCTTTGATGGATTCAGACTCTAGGCAGACAAGGGAATTGAAGAGAACCTCCTCCCCTATGCTTTGGGGAGGCTGTGGGGGAGGGGGCAGGTCATAGAGACCTTGAGGCTTTTTTTTCAGCTCAGCATGTACATATTTTGGAGTGTGGGTTTCTGAATTCCAACATTACCTAAAGGGCATTCAAGAAAGAAGAGAAAATCTGAATAGACCTATACAGTTAAATGAATGTAGACAAATCTTCAATAACAAAGTATTAGCAAAACAAATTCAGTAAAACATTAAACAATATGATACAAGTTGGTTTCATCTCCAGGATGCAAGTCCGCTTCAACCTTTGAAAATTAGTCAGTGTAGTTCACCCTTTTAACAAACTAGAAATAATCACATGATCATTTCAATTGATGCAGAAAAAGCATTTGACAAAATTCGATACTCATCCTTGATTTAAAAAAAAACTCTCAGCAGCTTTAGAGAAGAAAGGAATCAACTTTAATCTAAGAAAGGGCAATTAGTCAAAACAAACATAAAATTAACTTTAAACATATATATCTCACACTTTATAAAAAAGTAAACTGAAAATGGTCATAGACTTAAATGTAAACCTGAAGCTAGACAATTTCTGAAAGACAATATAGAAGAAAATGGATTTCAATAACCATGGATCTAAAGAAAAATGTTTGAATCTAGGGTTGGAGATGGAAAATACAAGGTATTGAAACCACCCTTTTCAATAAAGTGTTGCAAGGTGAGAAGTGGGGTAAGGGCCTGAAAACTCTGTGAAGGCACAGGCTTAGCTAAAAATAATGATGATAATTAGTCATTGTCCCCTTGCTTGCTTCTCTATAATTGCTACTCTGGAGTCACATAGCTGGTGGTCATAAAAATTCTTAACTTTCTCCATAGATACCATCACCTTTTAGAAACTTAAAGGTAGTTTCTGAGGTATCTGCCAGGCCCAGCATTCCTGTATATTGGCTGACCCTCCCAGACCAGCAGCTCATACCAAGAAACTGACCCAACTGGAATTGTGACCCCAGGAACTCAAGCAATACAAAAAGAAGATTCCTACACCCCTATAATTTTGCCCTGAACTTAACCAATTAGCAAACCCAACTGCCTAATGCTTTGCCTGCCAAACTATCCTTAAAAACTCTTGTGTGCCATATTCTCTGGGAGGCAGATTTGAGAAATTCCTCCCATCTCTCTGTTTAGCGCTGTGCGGAATTAAACCCTTTCTCCATTGCAACCCCAACTGTCTCAGTATATCAGCTCTTCCCTGTGCAGCAGACAGTTCAACCTGGTTGGGCCCCAACAGTATGACTGAAACCTCTCATAGCACCAAAGGACATGATTAAATAATATGTACATACATACATATGTGCATACACACATACATATGAAAGCATACAAAAAGAGCTCAGGAGACAAGACAAAAAGTTCACAATGACCAAAATTTGAACTATGTGAGCAAATATATATTCATGAGTTCATACTGATAAGAATAAATTTTTGAATAAATAAGCAAATGGGAGAAAGAACAAATCTTTCTTATAGAAAAATTCCAAACAAATGTAGAAAGAATACAGAAACCAGAAAGTTATCTTCAGAAATCCACTGCAATAAACGCTATATCCAAGATAGTTATTTATTAATTATTGTGGTTGTTTTTAACATAGTTTTACAAATTCTTTAATACTTCTTTTTCAGTAGGTGGAATTTAATTCCCCTCCCTTTGACTCTCACTTAAACTCACTTCATTATACATGAATAGATTATGGAAAGGGAAAAACAGAAATTTTACAGTGGAAAATTCTAGCAGACATCATCTTGCTAAGCGATGGAGGTTAACATCTTCAGACTATGTTGATGTCATGCGTCCCTATTAGTGAGCTATGAGAAGACACTTTCTTTACCACTTGTATTCATGCAAAAACCAGGACCCCAAACAAATTGTGAGGATATACCAGACAAACCCAAATTGAGGGACATTTTATACCATAACTGGCTAGTGCTCTTTAAAGGTGTTAATATCATGAAAATAAGGAAAAACTGAGAAAATGTTAAAAATTGGAAAAGAGTAAGGATCCATGGGTAAGGAAAATGTGGTAGCTTGCATAGGATCATGGAAGAGAAAAAAAAGAACATTACAGGGGGGAATAAAGACCTAATGAAGTCCAAATACAGTCTGTAGTTAAATAATAGTGTCATGTATCAATATTAATTTCTTAGTTTGATCAATATGCCAGAGTTATACAGATGCTAATAGCAGAGAAAGCTGGATGAGGGATATACAGACACTCTTTGTACTGTCATTACTATGTTTGTGTAACTAAAAATTATTCCAAAAGGAAATTTATTCCAAAAGTGAGGTGATTTCTGTTTTCCTAACTCAAGACTCAATGAAATACTTGGTATTAGGCCTGGTTCCAATGATCAGATGCTCATAAATGGGATTCTGAGACTGTGTGACTTACTTCTTGTGCTGATGTCCTCAAAAATAGAAATAAAATGATAGCCTGTGGTTGGTTTTGATTATCTTTTGACCCAAATAAAACCAAAGCTCCTGTGTATTCGGTTTCCTGTCTGACACATTAGTCTCCTTCCTCACAGCACTCCTTTGGTCTCTGCCAGAGAGTTTTCTCAGTCCCTCCACTGAGGAATGCCCTATTTTGCAACAGATGATCTGCATGCTGCATTTGTGGTTATGGATGTTTGAGTGTTTAATGGAAACCAGAAATGACAGGCCCTAAGCAAGATAAAGTTGGTTCTCACAAATCAGTACAGGTTTAAGAAGTTAAGGGATGGATGTTTAAACCACAGTGTCAAGCCCTTTTAACCCACTTCTCTTCAATACCTAGAGGTTGCTCTTATCTGCATGGTACTAGAGAGGTCGCCCAGCCATGTTCCCATTTTTGTCAGAAGAATCAGAAAAAAAGGAGGAAAAACCAGGGCATGCCTTTCACCCTTAAGGTTATGACACAGATTGCATAAACCATTCAAACTGAAAATATCACACTGCTGCTTTGTGGCTTTGTATGGCTGAAAAATATGGATTTCAGTTGGTCCTAACTAAAGATTATATTATTATGAAAAGGAGTTAATTTTATTCAATTCTCTATAAACACAGTGTCTGTGTATAGATACCTTATTTAGATTATTTTATTAATAGTTGTCCTCTCACAAAAATGCAAAAATATGTGAGATGGAAGCATGTAAAATGCTCACTTTTAATTTTTATTATTATTAATTTTTTGCATCTTGTACTCCATCACTGAATA
>CAUYSK010062213.1:0-36049 GCA_963575035.1 Avahi laniger | reverse complement strand
GGGGGAAGGAGGGGAAGAAGGGAGAAGGGGCGGGTATTTGCATATACAAAGAGTACAATGCACACCATCCAAGGGATGGGCACACTTGAAACTCGGACTTGGGGGGGAGTGGGGAGGCAAGGGCAACATACATAACCTAAAACATCTGTACCCCCATAATATGCTGAAATAAAAAAAAAAAAAAACTTGTGAAGGACTCAGATAGTGCCTGGCATATAGTAGGTGCTACAATAAGTGTTAGATGTTGTTACTATGAAATGGCAGGTAAGAATTCCCTTTCTGACTTTTGAAGTTTTCAAAATTTTCAGCTCAAAGAATATAACAGTGAATGGAACAGATGTCTTTTGAAAGTAAGTGTTGGTTATGAAGCGTATCTATCTAATGAATCAAGTTTCCCTGTTTGACATTGCAAAATTGGAAATTACATAAAAAATGTAATCGCATTTTTAAAAAGTACAAAAAATTATACATAAAAGTGCTATAAAGTGTTTTTCCCGTTAAATCACATAAACAAAAACCAAAAATGATTTTATGTTTAGAATACAGATACTATACCAGAAATTGCATTTCTTTGGTGCTGGATTCACATGAAAGATGAATCCTGAGAGGCTGCCTGACTCTAGCAGTCTGTAAAAACAGAGCAGCTTGATTTCTTTTCTGCTCTCATCTTTTCCTACTCCAAATAAATAATCAGTTGATGTGAATATTAAATATGCCCAATCAGTATTAAAAGAAACTAACCCTCCTTGTATCACTTGATATTTAAAAAAATATATATAATGCTACAGTCCTCATGTTTAACCCATTTTTTTTTCCTTACACTATAATCTTAGAAAAGAGAGGATAAATAACACCAAGGCAGTAAGTAAAGGGCAGAATATTAAAATACCTTACCTGAATGTTACTGCTTTCACAAGGAATGACGCTGCTTTCGGCAAGAGGTGACATGCACATATGAGAGTTTTCAATACTGAAGGCAATTCCACTCACGAAATCAGTCATGGGTAAACTCCCATTATCAACCGGCTCCTTAATCCAAGTGTTCTCATCTGCTATCTCTATAGGATCAACCATATCCACAGTGTTATTCTCCTTCTCACTTTCAACATCCTGCAGCAGTGCTAATTCTTTCTCAGAAGCACTGGACTGGTTTTGTGTAATAGACATGGCAGTCACAACTAAATGTGTGCCACGTGTAGAAGCGTCGCTGTTTAACTGCCGTAGGTGTATTTCGGCAGAATCCATGCCTGGTGATGAAACATCTGTGGAAGGAATATTCTCTTTATCTTCACTGTGAGTCTCAAGAGTAAAAGGTATCTGGATCAGTGAGGTCCGATAGGGAGTACCACCTCTACACATCTCGAGTCTCATAGGAGACCAATTTTTAATTGGTGAGCAGCCATCTATATAAGGACTTCTGATACACGGATTAGTAATTCCATTAGAATTTGTTCCAGATGAAGCATCAGGAGAATGAAAAGCAAGCTTCCTTTGTTCTAAAAGATTAGGAAGGAAAAATCACATCACAAAAACACAAAAATGGAAAAACCATTACTAAATGGTAATGTTTCATGCCAAGAAAAACTGGATTTCTGTAACAGTAGTATTGTTTACTAAAGTGGAATTTTGATACTGAAAACAGTAGCACCAATGAATGTGTCTCAATACGTAGGATGAGGCTCTTCAAAAATAATTTCTCTGGTACTTTTTACTCCCTAAGAATTATTTCCCTAAAAGCATACCGCTATTATACCAATATTGTTCATATACGAAGACGATCCCTAGCAAATCAGCTGAAAGCTACAACTCAACAGCTGTACCTGCTAAATGAAATATATAACATATATTTGTTTATGCAAAATACCATAAGTGACATGAAAAGACAAAACTGGAAAATAATATTTGCAATAAAGAGCCTAACAATGATAATCAAATAATAAAAATGCTTTAAAACTTTTAAGACTACTTTTTATAACTTAATGAAGTTATAAAGAGTTTAACAAAAACAAAAGTTTTTTTTAAAATGGGCAAAAGCACATCAACAATCTTCCTGATGGTAAATAAGCATACTAAAAGTGTCCAGTCAGTCACACAAGTAATAAAAATATGGAAGTCATAGCAATGAGAGACCACTGGTTTAACAATAACACTGAAGTCTGAACTAACAATTCCCCTCTCAAACCACAAACAGCCAATAAACATTTGGAAAATGTTCAACATCAATTAATGATCAAAGAAAGAAAATTTAAAGCCATAAGAGATCTTTTTGTAATGTACCAAATTACTAAATATCAAATGGAATAATACCAGTGTTTCTGGCTGGGGAAGAAATAACTTTCTTACGTACTACTGAAGAAATTTTAATTGGTACAACCTTTTATGAAGAAAATTTGGCAAAATTTATCAAGAGCCTTAAAAATATTCACCCCCTTTGATGAAATAATTCTACTTCTTAGAGGTTTAACTTACAGATATAAATATGTGCAACACAATGTATAGTTTTGTGATAAAGAAAAACTAGAAAAAATTTAAATGTTTAACAATGGTTGAAAACAAATGATATATCCAAAAAATAGAATATTACATGACAATTCAAAATCATGCTTTGAGACAATAATAAATGACTTGAACAACCTATGAAAATGCTTTATGAAAAAAGCAGGCTATAGAACCATGTGTGTACACGTGTATGCATCCAGATATGTACATCTATACACATACTGACACACACAAAGACTAACAAAATACAGTTTCCAATTTTCCAATTTTGTTTAGTATGAATAGTTTTTTTAACCTGTGAAGTTTTCAAAAAGTGCTATAATTTTTTCAAAGAGAAATTCACAACTGCAAAGAGAAATGTGTTAACTTCTACACATTATATTTACCTGGAAAACCTTAACCAAATGTACCTTTATAAAATATGAATATCTGATTACCAAAGTCTACACTTACAAGTCAGAAAGCATACAAAAACCAACTTGTCTCTAAAATTGCTATCTTTCATTGATAGAATGTTTGATGTAAATATTGCTAATCAAAGAAACTATATTTAAAACTACAGTGAAAATTTGATGAGAATTCCAGCCTTTGAAGGTAAATTGTTCCTTTTGTGTAAAAAAAAAAAATCAAAGTTTCTAAATGTTAGATTAGTGATCATTTAGAGCTATATAGTTAAAGCAAACAAAAAGAACCTCTTTAATAACAAATATTGATAGTAAAGAAGTTTTAACTAGGTATTTTTATTATGAGACATACCTGAGAGTGGAGTCTTTCTTATTTGAAATGCAATTGGTGAGAAAGTGGGTGAAGAAATAGGTGAAGGACTGGTTATGCTTCCCAAACTGTATTTTTTTGCACTAGCCTGAATAGGGCTAGAAGAAAACTGCCCCTGGGATAAAAATAAATAAATAATAAATAAATAAATTTATACGGTTCTCTTCCTCAACTCAGTTATTCTGCATGCTATTTTTCATCTTCAAAACAGATATATAAACTAGGAATTGTTCACAAGAACCAGCAAAAGCCATCTTGTAACAAAGATAACTAAGAAGATTGCTACAAAAATTTTGAAATAGAATATGTTAGTCAAAATATAAATGCATTGTGTTTAAACATTAAATTTCATATCAAGTAGGTGTCTCTGAAAAATTTTTAAATAATTTACTCCATTAATGCCAATCCAGTTGTGTTATACTGTAAATCTTACATAATTCTGCAAATAGAATTGTTGAAAGAGATTCCTTGAGAGTCATGATAAATCTGATTATACTGTACATCTCTAAATACAAAATTGGAGCGAGTCTGACCCAAAAACATGCCTATGTCTAATGACAATATATTAACTAGGTTAGTCTTCATGAAGTATAATACCTAAAAGACAACTATTCTTCCTGAGTGCAATATGGGCATCTAAGTTCAAGCACATCTACAGAAAATTAACCAGCCACTTTTTAGTATACTTCTTACCGAACTTGGTGTCTGCACAGGGCTCCTACACTGTACAGGAGATAAATCTATTGAATAAAAAACCTCAAGTGATGCTTGAGCACTGCTGCGAGGACTTCTGGAAGAAGCTGAAGGTAAAGAGTCAGAGATGCTTCCGTTCCCATCTAAAAACAGCTTTCTTCTGAGGGATGAAGAACTAAGGTTTCCAGGAGATTGATCTGCAAATTCATCAGCTCTAAAATAGTCACCTATATTTAATAACAGAATAAAATGTAAAGCTAGCTGTTTTGAAGAACAATTATACTTCCATTGCCTGACTTTTTATAAACCAGCATGTACTATATGTTTGAATTTTTTTCAAAATAGAGAGCAAAATTTAATTGTACATGTGATGTTTTAAATCTTAAATTACTCCTTTTTACTTATTTTTTATTTTATTTTATTTTTTAGAAATAGGGTCTCACTCTGTCACCCAGGCTGGAATGCAGTGGCCTGATCATAGCTCACTGTAGCCTCAAGCTCCTGGGCTCAAGCGCTCCTCCTGCCTCAGCCTCCTGAGTAGCTGGGACAACAGGCATGCGCCACCATGCCTAAAGATTCTTTATATTTTGAGTACTTCATTATTAGTATAGGTATTACCAATAAAATGTTTACAGTGTATGTCTATAGTAAAATTTATTACAATAAAAAGGCTAATTCAGACCATGTGCGACAAAAAGAAAAATTTCTGGACAGTTTCCCCACTTCTTTACAAAAAGAGATTGCCACATATTACCATTTACAAAAAGCCAGCAAAAGAAAACTTTTAAGTTATTTAAGGATTAAACAAACATAAGATTTACCTAATATATTTTCTAAATTAAAATCCACAGGAAGAGACAGCAATGTCTGACAAGCAGCTGGAAGCAAGCAAATAAATAAATAAATACAAGCATAGATACATCAATGAAAGCATATGACATGCCATTTAGCATGTGCTTCCCAATCAGTCATCTCTCCAGGCTATTCCAGCCAAACAGAATTATTCTATTTCCACATTCTATTACATACCATGCCACCTTCCTATGAGCAGTTTCCCATACTTTCCACCACCGATACAAATGGGTTAAAAGAAAAAGTTAATTCCTGGCTATGGTTCTGGCACTTGAATTAAGAAGGAAGCCAGCCTATGTTTGGGGGGAGATTTTCCACATTAACAAACTTTCAAAAGAATGCTTTCCAAAATCAAATCAATTCACACACTTTGAACAAGAAAACTACACACTATTGCTATTTCTAAAACATGGCTAGATGTATCTATCTGTTCTACTCTATTTGTTTCTAAAAGTCAGCTCTCATAGAATTATTTAGCTCATTCATCACAAGTAAACAATTTCAATTCCAGAGGAAAGTGTTACTACATGACCTGGGCTTAAAATCAAATGTAGCTTAATATGGAACATATTTCTTTTCAGATTGTGTTCACACTCACCATTGCTTTTCTCAGAATGAATGGTCAGCTTTTTTCCAATTGGAGAGTCACTATATATGTTAATGCCTACAAAACATTTTAAGGAAAAGAATCTTACATTTTTTATCCTTCATTTACTTTAGCATTTACTTTTTCCAGAGTAAAAAATTAAAGTGAAAACTTTTACAACTTTTAAAAAAATATTTTTTGGCAGGTTTCTGTTAGGTTGATTATTTTTTTAACGTGGAGGAAATACAAGAATAAAAGTAAAGGATTATTATAGCAAATAAGGAGGCAGCAAGTAATCCTTTTTTTTTCATTTTTTAAATGACAAATAATTACTGTAGATATTTATGAGTACAATGTGATGTGTCCATACATGCATGCATTGTGGAAAGAGCAAATCAGGCTAATTTACATATCTCTTACCTTACATATTTTTCATTTCTTTGTGGTGAAAACATTTAAAATCCACTCTTTCAGCAATTTTGAAATATACAATTCATTATTATTAACTATAGTCACTTTGCTGTGCAATAGATCACTAGAACTTATTCCTCCTACCTGAAACTTCGTACCCTATGACGAACATCTCCCTGATGTTAGGGGTAACCACAATTCTACTCTACTTTTATGAGTTCAAATTTTTTATATTCCAAATATAAGTAAGATCATATAATATTTGTCTTTCTGTGTTTGGCTTATTTCACTTGGCATAATGTCCTCTAGATTCTCCACGTTGTCACAAATGACAGAATTTCGTTCTTTTATAAGGCTGAATAGTATTCCATTGTGTATATATACCACATTTTTAAATCCAATCATCTGTTGATGAACACTTAAATTTTCTTTTTTGTTGTTGTTGTTTTTAAACAAGCCAATGCTTTTTCTTGGATTCTTTTCTTCTTTCTTTTTCTTCCTTCCTTCCTTTTTTTCTTTCTTTCTCTCTCTCACTCTTTCTCTCTCTCTCTCTTTTCTTTTTTAACAAGCCTATGCTTTCCTATCTTGGCCATTGTGAATAGTACTGCAATGAATATGGGAATGCAGACATCTCTTCAAAAGATTGATTTCAGTTCCTTTGGATAAATACCCAGGAGTGGGACTGATGAATCTTTCTAAGGAAAGCATGGTTGCTCTCCATGATGTCAACCTTGAAAGGTTAGGAGTATATTTTACTCGTCTTCAAATAGATCCTCCGTCACTTAAAGTTTTCCCAAAATGGGTTTAGACAAACTGTCTGGATTAAAATGCCTGAAATCCGATCAATAAAACCATGCTCAGTTTCTTTCACAACAAGAGTAAAAAATATGGGTGCAAAATTTTTTTAAAAACCTTAAGTTTTATAACCTGCAAAATCACCAGATTAAAAAAAAATCTAAAACAATGATGAAAATGACCAATATAAGCAAAATAAAGGGGGAAAAGCAAGGAGACAAAACCAAACAAAAAAACCCAAACGAGAAGCTTAAAATACAATGACAGAATAGTACTGTGACAATCCTAAATTAAAAAATTAATGAGTGGGTGGGTGGGTCAGTGAATGAATTAAAGTCCCCAGTTAAATTGTATCAGAATGGGTAGAACAATAAAACAAAAAATAAAATTCTGGATTCAGATGCCTTCTTCCCTGTAGCCACGGTGACCTATTACATAAGGCAAATGTAATCAATGCTTTCTCTGCCTAAAATCCTACAGCAGCCATTAGGATGAAGTCCAAACACCTCGATGCCTTACGAAGCCCCTCAAAACCTTGTCTATTTCTCTAGCATGGCTGCCATCCAACTAAACACTATTTAGTTGAGTACCTTAAAAAAATAAATAGGTTTTTCTCTCACCTCTAGATACTATCTCATGCTCTTTCCTCTCTGCCTTTTCTCCCCATTCCCTGGTCTGGCTAACTCAAATCTCAGCTTAAACTGCATCTTCTACCAGCATGCCTTCCCTGCCTTCCTCAGACCAGACACCTTCAGCAACGTTATCACAACACTTTTCAACCCTACTACGAGTGCTTTCTTGTTTCCCCTGGAAAGACTTCTTAAACAAGTTTAAGACCACAATCAAATGAAGGAAAAATTGATGGATTTGGTTACATCAAAATAGGAATTTCAATGCGACCAAGGACATCAAGAACAAACATAACATACATATGACAGAATGAGAGATGACATTTGAAATGTTTAAAACCAATATCATTACAGTATGTAAAGTATCTTAGAAAAAAAAAAGGACAGCATCTCCAATAGGAATATGACCAATGAATCACAAATAGGCATTTTCCAGGAGAGGAAATTAAAAAGGGCATTAGTACATGAAGAAGACAAAACAAAAATTAAAATGATCATTTGCTGGATAATGTCGAGTGTTGGCAGGGATGTTGGAACATAGGAACTCCAGACACTGCTGGTGGCTGTACAGACTGTACAGACATTCTAGAGAGCAGCATTCTAGCACTGTGTAGTCGAATTAGGTAAATACATATCCTATAATTCAGAAATCCTCCACCTGTGTATACATTCCAAATGAATTCTCACGTAAGTCCATAAACAAAAACACGTGAAGATATGCACTGAAGCACCTTGCTGCATAAATATTTGTAATAGTAAAAGTTAACAGCACACGCTAACATGTATAAACAAAACCACTTTACCCTCATTCATCATTTTCTTTGTTAATCTTTAACAAAGCATGTGCTAGGTACATGATCTTAGAGGTGCCTCAACTACCATCATTTTATAGGTAAGGAAACTGAGGCACAGGAAAGCTAAGTAACTCGGCTAAAGTCACCCAGCGAGTGAGCTTTACTGGATGCATTTCAAACCCAGACAATATTACTCTACAGTAAGGGTCAGCAAACTATGGCCCATGGCACAAATCTGACCTGTCTCCTATTTTTGTAAATAAAGCTTTACTGGAACACACCCACATTCACTCATTTACATATCGTCAGTGGCTGTTTTTGTGCTACAGCAGTAGAGTTGAGTAGTTGTGACAGAGACTGTGTGGTATGCAAAGCCTTAAATATTTAATTTTGGGTTCATTACAGATAAAGGTTGCCAACCTTAGCCCTAAAGGAGTGTTGTCCAATAGAACTTTTTCTGTGATGATGGAAATGTTCTGTATCTACACTATCCAATATGGTCACCAATAGCCACATGTGGTTTATTAAGTACTTGAAATGTGAATAGTGTGAATCAGGAACTCAATTTTTAATTTTAATTTTTAAATTTAAATAGTCACACATGGCCAGTGGCTACCATATGTCAAGAAGTATGAAGAATCTAAGATTTTACCCTGGTTGCCAGTTAACAAGTAAACACATCAAAGTTCTATGGCTGCTGGCTAAAGACATGAGGCTTCTGGAAAAAGACAAAGGACTTCAGTATTCTCAGCGCAGCAGGCAGCATGAACTTAATGTTTATGTCAATTCCCTTTGTCCCAAAGTGCCTAAGAGGTGACATGAAACAGCCTCGTGCAGTGAATTCTTATAATTTTTAATATAAGCCAGATTTTCCCATCCCAAAAGCAGGGCTTAGTAATCCTTGACACAGTTTCCAGTTCTACACCTTAATGGTCAATCCAGATGTCTGACTTACACAACTTCCTCCTGGTGACCACCTCCCTATGGGACAGCTACATACAGCCTACTTGACTGGTCCTGCTGACTTGCACACCCTACAAGGACTGTGAAGATATGCCACAGTGACCACCTGTCAGTCACTGCATGACCTCCTGGAACTTGTGCCTGCTTGCTTTAAACCTGCCAGTTCCCCAAAGGAAACCTATCTGAAAAATGCTCTGGACCCACAGGACCCTTTCTCTCTCTCCCTAACCTCCATGTATGTGGCCTCCAGGCATGCTGTGTAGCCCCCAGGACTTGTAAGCAGTAAAATCTTTATTTCCATCTTCTGTCTCCCCTAATCATTGGAGGAGTGCTATCTTAAAGATCCAAAATTAAAATACCCAGGTGAATGCTATATACACACTGGGTTTTCATCGCAGCTAATGGACCCCAAGTTTAGGAAACCTCATTCTTTGATAATAGACTGCAAGCAAATCTGCTCCAGAGGGAGACATCATCTTTATTACACTGGATAGCAAAACAAACTCACCCTCTTCTCTGATGGGACTGTCTCTATCTTCCAAGGATGTTCATGGTACAAACAACCTTGAAAAGACAGTTTGGAAGGAAACCTGTCCATGCCACCCCTCGAAAGATGTGCAGAAACGTGAGACCTATGGAGAATTGTCTCCCAATACCATATTACATAACGCAGTCCTGGAGTTCACCTGTTAACCACCGTGCTGTCATCATGGGTTTGATTTTCCAAGAGTCTACAGTATTTTTAGCATCTTCCTGATCCTACATCGCTGTAACTGAAACAGGATACTTGGAATACTTAATGATGTTATAAAAAGGATCACAGAAGAAGGTTGACTCATCTGTTAAAAAATCCAACATTAAAGAATTTTGGGGAAAAAAACTAGCACTAGCATCTATGAAAATGTCACCTTGGACACAGAATTTTAAAGCTCAGAGGGATATTAATAGAAAATTCTCTATTTCAATCCTTTTTTTTCACAAATAAAAACCTGATGTTCAAAGAGATTGAATAATTTGATCAAGGTCATCCCTCTGGTTTATAATGGCAGGAAGTTTACAGTCCAGATCTCCATCCGCTATCACGTTAACAACAGTTAGGAATAGCTAAGAATACAGAATCTGATTGAGAATGCCTAATTTTGAATCCAAGTTCTACCACCTTTATCATCTCTGTAACCCTGGAAAAGCACTCCAATCTTTGTAAAAGTAGGTTTTCTCACTTACAAAATGGGGCCAACAATTGCACCTATCTCATACAAGTTGTTGTAAGGAATTACTGAAAGCACTTAGCACTTTCCTGGCACAGAGAATGTACTCAAATCCATTTTACTTATTATTGTTGGGTTATTATGTTTTTGATAAAGAATGAAACAAATATCCCCTGCATACTGAGACCATAATTAAGGTATGCTACATAGAAAAGTGGGTAATTCCACTGCAATGAGGGATACATATATACAAGTGATATCTGAACACTGTCTCACAAACCAAAGGGCAGTGAGAGCAAATATAAGACAACCATTGCCTGGAGGTAGAAAGATATTTGGAAGATTACTGGCTTGCCCTTTAATTTCACTATTAATTTTGCAGATGATCAGCTGTAATACACTGTCCCAAAGGTCATACAAGTCTCCATCCTTCCTCTACCTTTATAAGAAATCAGCAAATTAGCAAAAAGCAAAGCAATTTAAGGATTTTATTTAAAATATTAACCTTCAAAAGCATTGCTAAAGTCATTAACAACTCGGCTCTATATTCAATAGCAACTGTTTCTTCATCTGTGGATCCTCTATAATAACCATTATAACTGACATTAATAACGGTCATGAGGAAAAAGTTAAATTCAGAACAGAAAAGCCAAAAAAAAAAAAAGCCAAAAAAAAAAAAATTCAGGATATTTTAGTCAAATTTTGAATCCTAACCCTAACATGAGCTAAGTCTTCTATTATCCTGAAATTTAATTTAAAGCAAGTTTCTTACCAAAACAGATGAACTGACACTTGACTGTATGTTCCTTTATATTCACTGATTTTTATTCATATGATTTTTAGTACACTCACATTTACTGGAATGATACTGTGAAAGCTGTTTCCCTTCATGATCAGTCCAAGGAGAGGGTACGATGACATCTTTAGTGAAAAACTAGGAAAATTAAAGTCATATGATTAGGCATAACTTCCCCCAAAATATGAGAAGGTACCTGTGTTACTTTCATATAACCAATAATCATGTGATATACTGACTTTTATGTTTAAAATTTGTAGTACTTAAAAGCACAAATGACCGAAAGTGAAATGGAAGAAATTTCAAGTATTTATAAAGAGAAATCTTAATACTTCAAATCAACAACTTAAATTTGAAACTTGCAAATTAAGCTAAGGGCACTAATCATAGACAAAATACTTTAAGCCAGCATGAATGGTGTGCTGGAGCTGGCTGGCTTCTACTGGCTTTCGAGATCTGATTATTAAATTTTTAGGAATTCTGTGCATCATTTGTTAAACAAAGCCAATTTTAAAAATAATGAAAATTTACAATTAAGTAAGTTGTATTAAAAATAAAGGTAATAAATACTCAAAACTCATCATTTGCTAATTACTACATTTACCAATATCTATGCTCTTGAGGTTAATTATGTCTCTTTATCTGTATGGTGGAATTCTCACATACAATGATGTGCCACTGTCCTTCTTTTCCCATTCAGTGATGTCACATCAGTGCCTGAAATTGGACATGGCTGGAGTATTTACTCCATGGGTAGCAGCCATCACTAAAAAGAATACACTTTCCATGACCAAAGGGCCAGTTGTTAAACATTCACCAGCACACCAATGGGCAGCATACTCAAATACAGACAGGGCACTTGGATATAATTCTTTCCTCTTTCAGTCCTAATACAGTATTCTTTCCCTTCTCTATGTTTTGGGGGTAACTGAAAACATCTTTTTTATATTTGCCTGCACATACAAGAACTAATTTCCTTTAACTAAATTACATATGAATTTATGAGGAAAAGATGAAAAAAAGAGATTATGATATAGACAATTCCCAGGAAAAAAAGAAATGGAAAGGACCCATAAACTTAGGAAGTGATAGGTAAGTTCACTTAAAGGTAAAGAAATGCAATATCAAATGACAGGATGTTATTCTGAAGTAATAAGAGTAGCACAAATTAAGAAGTTTGATAATAATTAGTATTGGAGATGTGAAAAAACAGGCCGTATAATAATGTAACATGATAATGTGTGACAGGAGTGTAAACTGGTATAACCTTTTAGGAGGACAATATGGTAAAATCTACCAAAGCTAAAAATTCACAAAGCTTCTGACTTAGAAGGTCCATTTCAAGAACACAGATCTATGTAGAGATCACTGCAGCACCACAGCATTATTTGTGACAGAAAAATAATGAACACAACTGAAGCATCTGTCAATAGGGGCAGGGTTACTATTCTGTTACTAAAAGATAAAAATCTGTATATGCTGATTATAAAAAACTTCTAAGAAAAATTATTAAAAACAAGATGCAAAATCGTATGAAAATGATCCTATCTGTCTAAAATATTTAAAGGATATATGCAATTATATACATAAAATTAATCTGAAGTATACATAAGAATCATCACAGTAGTTACCTTTAAGAAGTGGGAGTAGGAAAATGAGGCTTTTCATTTTCATTTTATATTTTTTCTTTGCACTTGAATTTTCTTTACCATATGCATGTATTTACTGTATTTTCAAAAATACATATTTAAAGAATTTAATTTGTTCCTGATACATTAGCCCTAATCTTCACTCTGACTTCATTTTCTTAAGCATTACTTGCTGAATTTCCCTATAAAGTTGGGAATTCTAAAAAGAGGGAGTATTTTCCAAAATGTTGGAATTTACTAAGAGTCTGAGAATATTCACCTGGGGAAGCATCAAGTGATTGGATCGGAATGAAAATTGTGAAGTTACTAGATAAAGAAGTAGGTGATATGTGGCAGGAATAAACATATGCAACAGCATTCTAAAAAACAGGCTGAGGGAACAACACTTACACTAAAAAAAAAATAAATGCAGGAGAAGCCTGAGCATCACCTGATCTTTGAACACGCCAGAGCAGAAATCTTCTGGGGTGCAGAGAGCCAAGTATAGCAAAGGAATGAAGGTAGCTTGAGGGGGAGATGGAGAGAGCAAGAGAAAAATCAGAAATGTTGCCATGACATAAAGACTTTCTCAGGAAAGAAAGAGATAGATATCCCTCACTTACACTCTCAGAAAAGTTCAGCAAACAAAAAAAGCAAAAAGCGAAAAACTTAGTTTATTTTTATTTTAAAAAACTCTACATTTATAATATACACTTTCTGCTTTTAGCAATAAGACATTTTATTTCATGAAATTTATTCTATGTCTTAAAAATTCAAGTCTTAGCATCAAAAGATAAAACCATTACCATGCCAATCTAGATTGTAAAGGCCTGAAAATATTCAACTTCCTCTACATAAACTCCAACTGGAAACAGAAGTTTGTGCTAATCAATATTCCGAAGACACAAGGAAGAAAAATTGTGGTAGGCCCTGACAACGAAAAGATGAATGAAGCACAGTATTGGCCAAAAAAGAATTCATTCCAGGGGAGAGAAACACTAAAGTGATCATCAACAGTATATAAGTACTATAAGAAGCAGTGGAATAGCTGAAAATCATTGGCCTTCGGAAAGCACAGAAAGGTGCCTTTGTAGCTGGGGGCAGAGGAGGGCGGGTGGGGAGATGAGACAGTGAAAGATTTGAAGAAAGTCTTCCTAAAAGAGGCCACACGCATGCAGAATTGATCCTTAACTGGCTTAATGATCAGTAACAGTTTTAAGTTACCTCTTCAATGGCTTTTTGTCTTTTGTCTTCCACATCTTTATCTATTCTATACAGAGATAAAGAAGAAAAATAACCATGCCATTACTTAAGCTTATCGAACATCTAAAATAATAACCTTTCAAAGAAATAATTTCCCTCTGTTGAAAACTGGCAAATGTTAAGCTCACTTTAAAATAAAAACTAGTATCTTATAACATTTAGCAAATGGCAGTATTCTGAAATTCAACATTTAGCTAGTAGGCTTACCTCCCTCTTTTCCATTCAAAGCTTGAATGGAATAATATTTTCTCTTACAAGACTTACACTGATAAAACTTTTAAATTGCAATTAACAACATAAAGTAATCTCAATAAACTTTAGTCAATACAAATTAAGAAGTATTTCATTCAACAGACATTTAAAATTTGCCCAAATCCTTACTCTTTGATTACAGCAAGTTTAGCGTAGCAACGATTTTAGAATCAACTCTTACTCTAAAATCGAAGAAAAGAAACTATCATCCTTACAGCTCTGAATAAACAGGCAAGAATATTAATTCTGAAATAAAACCTCAACAATATAAAATTTTCTCCAAATGATCATTATTTTTTTTTTTCACTTTGGTACAGTATACCATTACAGCAACACAAATTTCTCAGCTATAAGATTTAATATAAAATGTTGAGTCTCAAGCACAAGGCGTGTACTTGCCAACGACTCAGCAGTTAGCCTTGTAGGACCACTTTATTCTACTCTAGGAAAGAATGCTTGCTTTCCATCAATAAATTTGTAAGATACTTTTTTATAACAATTTAAAATGATTTTCTCTCAAAAATTTTTCATGTGTATATTTGTTCATGGCTTAACAAAGCTTATGTGAAAATATACACATTTCAGAAATTTAAATCAAGTGGATTTTTCAAGTAGGGGAATTATAAGAAAATAAACTACAGTGATAACCCAAATATCCCAACTTGAACAACAGCCATTTTGAGCCTAATAACTCAGTTCTCTTCATCTTATTACAGTCATGACCAGGTGAAAATAACAGAACATAATAATCTTAGCATCTGAACTAAGCTCTACACTTGCCATTACCATATTCAAAAGATTTTTGCTACTTCATCAGAGGGACTTTAAGAACCAGAAATATTCAGCTGATTGCTGGAAACAGTTATCAATGGGACCAAATATTGTAGAGCCAGATTATAGAGGTCATACAAGGCAGAAGATCCTGACCAGCAACCCACTGAACACAGGTATGATGCATACAGCTATCAGGTGTGCCATGAATGTAGATCCTTTGTGGGGTGGGGAAGGAGAGAAGACCTTTAGAATTGGTCACCTCCTGTGTGGACAAGACTCATTTGCTTACACCAGTATGCCTTACAGTTATCATTTTCTGTGTGGGCAGTGGCATGAAAAGGATAAGAAACTGAAAGAGAGTGCTCTGATTAGGTAAAAAGAGACATTGGAAGCCACTGCTTATTTCTAAGGATGAAATCAACACGCTCTCTTAAGAATATGCTCACTATCCTTGGTAGAAGCCTTAACCATTCATTGAATGACATCAGTAAAATAAATTAAAATTAGGTCATTTTCCCATTCTTTCTCCCTTTTTATATCACAAATCTACTTACTGAAATACAGTAGGATTCTCTTTATAAACCTACACAGACAATACATAATTTATCAATAAGTACAGAAATATTGTGCTGCAACTTTGGTCTTATTATATCGTTGACTCTTGAGAAAAGGAATAATCTCCTGCCTTTCTCTTTAGTGTTTCCCACAGTGCCTCCCTGTGAGAATAAATATCTCTCTACCAATGAGATATAGGAATTGTCCATGATTCAATATATTGAAGAGATGAGGCAAAATAACTTAAGCATGCATTTTGTGTGAAATAAAAAAATTAGTCATTAACTGTGACTCATTTGCTTTTCAATATTCTTTTCACCTTCTCTTTCAAAGGTATTATTTAAATTTAAGTTAAAATGCTTTCGTGCTTTGCGATTATTCTCTTCCTGCAACACTTTGCATGGACATTCATTAACTATGAGTGAATGGTCATCAAGTTACCAAGCAAAGAGAGGATGGAGGAGAAAAGCCAGGTAAGCATTTGCAAGAACATTCAACATGCGTGCATTTTTATGTGACTGAATTCTAAAGTCAAAGGGAAAAGAGTTATCCTTTGTTTTGGATTGATAAGACATCTACCTTAGGACAGAAAATTAAAAGCTGGTCATATAATGATTTGAGTTTTTTCAAATATAAAAAAAAACAGACTATAAAGCCAATATAAATGAAAGACTCCCTAAAACTATAAAAGAATAATATTACCTGATAATTTGTGATTAAAAACTAAGTCTGTTCCCCCAAAGAAGTGCATGTTCTCACTACAATAGGCATCATTAATCAGCACAAGTCTGAGGCACATTAGTGCCTTGAACCCTACACAACACACTGACAAATAAGTTAAGACTGCACTGGGTATTATGTAGAATCCTAGAAATTATAATTCAGCCCCTATAAGTGAACTAGGTCAAAGTTGGCTGGTATCTAAAAAACCTCTCTGTTGTGAATGGACACCCTTCCATTCCACGTGTCTTTAACTTGTTAGGGGATGTTAGGCTTCTCCAAATATAGATAGCAACTAACCAGCATTTTGCTTTACCCCAAATTACTAAAAAAGAAAACAAACAAACAAAAGTCAATGGCAGAAGCCACAACATGCAAAAAGGTACAAATTTCAAAATGCCCTTCCTTCTACCAAATGCTGGGGAGGCAGACCTGTCCCATAAGTAGCAAGGGAGAAGACTGTCTAAAAGAAAAGGGTTTCTATCCAGATTTGGAACTTTTAGCAAGAAAATCTTTCGGGATATAGTTCTTTGAACTCATTCATCTAGATGGGAAAAATCTGCATCAAAATTTTTTCTCCCTGATATCTTTACATTATAAAAATATTCAGTATTTAAATTTTCCTGTTTCTTCACTTGAGGGTGTTATTACACTTAGGTGCAAGAAAAGAAAACTTACCGAGAATGACTTAAGTATAAAGCTTGACGATGAATATCTTCTGGATCTATTTCTACAGGATTTATTACAGCTAGTTGATCGATAGACCATCTAAATTTCCCTGGAGTCTTAATAAAAGAAAGCGAGTTTATAAGTAAAAGCAAACTAAACAGTTCATTAAAATGTTAACCATTGTCACCTTCAAAAATAATGTGAATAGTTATAATATTTTAAAGCTTATATTTTAAAATTTGATTTTACCACTAAATTAAGTGGTATATGGTGATCAAATCACACTAAATCAACTGACTTGACTGTATGTATCTCTTTTAAAAAATCTTCCACCTGGGTAATTTTAAAAAATCACATAATACTAGAAAAATCACAACAAATAAAGGTATAAAACTTCCACGATTGACACTCATCAGTGATACACTATACCCACGTAAAAGTAAAACTCTCTTAGAGTTATCAAAAGGTCTGTACTTTCACTAAGAATAAACTAAAATTAAACAAAGTCCTAACTACAGAAGTGGCTGCAAAAGCTCATAAAATAGTTGATCCTTAAAATAAATATGAACTATTCATATTTATTCAATTATCCAAAAACTTATCTAAATCCTAATCTGTAACTAAGCAGTATATTCTAGACAAGTTCAGGCCTAAAAACTCAAGATGCCATACATTCTAACTTTGAGGATTAAGTTGTAGTCAATCCATTGTTTATTTTTATTAAGACTAAAAGATAACTAAATTTTAATATGATTCATTTAAAAACCAGAAAGTCAGATTAATGATTCAATATAAACTGTAACACTGCTCAACTTTCTTTTAATGCATACCTGTTTACTGTCCAACCTGACATAAAAGGGTAGCAGAAACAGCCACTAAGTTTGTAGTTTTTCTAGGTAATGTGAAACATCAGACATCAAAAGAACTTCTCCAGTATAGCAAGTAACAGTAAAAATAAGCTAAAGTGATAAAGCCTTCCCTAATCTCTAAAGAGTACTTTCCCTTCATATCACCATTGTGCTACTACTAATCATAGCATATATCACATTGTTTTGAAATTGTTCTTTAGTTGTGTCTATTCCATTAAAGTAGGGGTTGCCTTCTTTTAAAAGCCTGAAAGCTAAGAATGGTTTTGACATTTTTAAATGGTTGAAAAAACCCCAAAAAATATTAATATTTCTTGACACCTGAAAATTACATGAAATTCAAATTTCAGTATCCCTAAATAAAACTTTACTGGAACATAGCCCCATTTTTTGTTTACACATTACCTATGGCTGCTTTTGTGATATGAAGCAGAAGTGAGTAGCTGTGACAGCCATCAAATGATCAGAAAAGCCTAAATATTTATTGTCTGGCCCCTGACAGAAAAAGTTTGCTGACCCTTACATTAGAGTATAACCTCCTTGAGGATTTGTGCCTAACGATCCTAACTTGTTCTCAGTGTAACCCCAGTGCTTAGCATTGTATCGAATACATAGCGACACTCAATGTTTGCTAAAAATGAGGATAATTAAATAATACAGCTTCTTTTATAATATATTAGTAAATATATCATCAACTATAGTATCCAGCTCCTACAATTGCAGGAAGTTAACATGTTATCTCTTGAATTAAAAAAAGAACCAAAAACAAATGCTAACTAAAAAAAAAATCTTCCAGCTAACTTATTATTAGCCCAACCATGAGATTATCATGAACACTATAATTAAAAAAGCACATTGTAACTATATATCCTCCATGATGTATATTTCCCCTTTACCTTGTAAAAAAAAATGTTCCCATTTAAAATTATTTGTAATTATGTACATTTAAAATTAGTGGTAAACACTAGTTAAGAATAACTTACTGGTAATTTTGTTGATTTAAAAACAGAAGGGCTGGCAAGGGTTTGTTCATGAAGATTAGAATAATCACTAGGACTTTCAAAAGGATTTAAAACAGGGATCCTTCCTGGAGTTTCCGGTGTTATTTGCATTTTTGATTCTTTGACATCTCCCATAGCCCAGACAGAAGTCTAAAAAGAAATCAGAAGTATGCATGTTAAAACTACAAAGTTCTATAGATATTAACTTTGACAAAATATATTCAACAAACACGTTTCACAAAAAGAATTAACTCAAAACCTAAGACTCTTGGGGGCTATTTTATAGTGTACACAAAAAATATCACATATACATTTCTTGAGCGATTCTAGAAATACTCTTGGAAGCTACAGAGGAATTAGTTGATATAATTTTGCAGAAGAATTAACAAGCTCAGAGAAGTTAAGTGGCTTATAAGTTAACAGTCAACCAAATGTGAATGAGTTCAGACTTGCCTTTGAGACTAGTAAATCCCTTTTTAATTAAAGTACTTACATCTATAGTTTTTTATTCATTATCTCTAATCTCTAAACACAATGAACATCCTTCGGATACCCTAGCAATTGCCTAACAAACTATAGTTGCAATTAAACAATTCTTTGTAGCAAGCAGGTAAGATCGTATGACACTTGTGCCCTTCTTGCACATTGGTCGTAGCCAGAGAAGCATGATTGATAGGGGCTAGCAAATTAACCACCTTTGGTTGCTTTTCCTCAAACATCTCCCTTTCGCCAAGACTCCCCCAGGACAGAAAGCGAGACTGCATCCAATCAAAGGCGGCTGCAACTAGGAGAAAAAAAAAAAAACAGAAGACGACTCTACTACTGAATGCCTGGAGTGCAGCTGGCTCGGTCGGGTGAAGAGCAGGGGAGGTGTCGCCCCCAGCCCTATGCGATCATCCCTTCTTGGTGCCTTTCTCTTCCGCACCTACACCCTCGCTGTTCCCATTCATCCGGGGCGAGCGGGCAGGCAGGTGCAGACCTAGAAAAAGTGAGCTTTCCAATTCGAGACAGGAGGAAAGGCCAGGGACTACAAAGACCGCACCTACCTGAGTATATAAAAAAGAAGCCCCCAACACCGACTCCAGGGTGCTCCCGGGGGCCAAGCCAGCCCCCACGACAGGCACAGACTCTTTAACTCCCCGCTTCCGCGCTGGCTCAGGCCAACCAGCGCACGGGGCCTGTGCGCATCTGGCCAATCGCGCCGCACCGCTGTCCGCGAACCGGCCAATCGCCCGGAGGCCGCGTAGGAAATTCGAATGGCAACCCCTCGCTCCACATTCCGCGCAGAGAAACGAGGCTCCAAATTCAAATCAACGCAGCCGCACGCCGGCGGCGAGCGCGAGGGGCGGAGCCTGCGGGCGTGAGCGGGACGCGCGGTGTGAGCGCCCAGGAGAAAGGAAGGCGCTCCAGTTCCGGGTCAGGCCCTTCTCCCGCCTCCCTCGGCCTCCGCCATGGCGAGCAGTGGCGGCGCGGGGGCCGCGGCGGCAGCGAACATGAACGCGGTGAGGGAGACCATGGACGGTGAGTGCCCGTCGCGCTCTCTTTACCTCGCCCGCGCTTCCCAGAGCCAAGGCCCCAGGCGGGGGGAGCCTAGAGAGGACTTCAGGTCCCCTTCCAACCCCAAACGGCATCTTCTAAGATCTTCGGTCGCGGCCCGCGAGGCCGCAGGGCTGATGGACCCATCCTTTGAGAGTTCTCCCTTCGCTCCTGCGTAGTTTGTCGCGCGCACGGCGTTCGGTCCCCAGCGACAGCCGGGTGTGCGCTCCGTCCCTCCCGTGCTGGACCCGGAGTGCCGCGCCCGCTCCATCCCGCGGCCTCGACCCCGCGCGATACCCACGCCGGTCCCGCGCACAGCCAGTGCCGAGCGCTTCGGAAGCCCCCAGACTGGAAACCCAAAGACCGGAAGCCCAGTGTGGACATGGGCGGTGTGTGTTTGATCACCGCTATGTCCCTTGCCCCGGCACTTTGGGGCACGTTGGTGCGCACTTTTTAAATATTTGGCGAATGAGCAAGTTGCCCCTTCATCAGAATTACCGCAGTTTTGCCTTGAAGTGAGTGACTCCAGTGCCCGGGTGCTATAGGTGTTGCTTATTTTCACACCCTGAGGCACGTGGGTGTGAAGCCTACACAAGCGTGGTAGAAGATAAAATAAGTGTTTGCAGTTATCCTCTCTTTACCCTCTAATGTTGGCTCTGCCACTTTATACTCTTGTGGTGAGCTTGGACAAGCTACTTAAACATCTTGGAGCCTACTTCTTCTTTTTTTTTTTTTTTTTAATAAAACTGTCTCTCTTAAGGTTGTTGTGAATATTTAAATTAGACAACCAAGTAAAGGCATATCAAAGTTGATCAATTATATTTTGTGTTATATAAGATGTCATCTCACTTGTGCACTGCTTTGTCTATATTTGTCTCACCTCCACCTGTATATAAAGTTTTGATAGATGTTAAATATTGCCGTTTGCAGTCTGCCTGGACATTTTCCAAGGAATATCACATCAGCCTGCATCTTTGTAAAAGATAATCCTGTGGAATCCTCACTAGGTAGTGCATCCTTCCTGCTGTGTCTCTGTCTCCTTCATTGATGGGCTCTGCTTCTTACATAGCACCTCCATAAAGGTGTTCTGACAAAGGCTTCTGGCTTTTTCTACAGTGGCTACTGCTTTCTTTTTCAAAGAATTACTTACAAGAGCCTTTGCATGTAATTTTTCACTTATCCAGTATCTACCTTGCTGGTTGTCTGAGAATTTTGCTCTTTATACCATATCCAGCCTCCTTTTCCTTCCTTCTTGGTGTATCACAGCTTATTAGTTTTTGTAAGTGGATTTATATACACAGGCATTTATATAATGTTATTATCTTTTATCTTTCCTGGAGAAGTCAATAACAGAATTTCTGCCAGTTTTCTTATGTTAGCTGTGCTTAGGTTCCTTATTTATATGGCCATAGGATTGCATTTGAATAGCAAACTCACATTTTATCTCTGATGAAACTACTGATGTACAAATGAGAACTGATAGTTTGTATTGGTTGCAGCATCAAGATATTTTCTGAGAGAACTCAAATATAAAATGAAGATTATAGAATGTGTAACATAAGGATGAAAGGAAAGCTTTCCCTTAGCCCTGAAAAGTTTTGCTAAAAAATCACCTCACAAAAGGCAGTTTAATTAGAGAAAAGGCATGCAAATTTATTTGATCATAGTTTTATGTGACACAGAGAACACTTCAGAATGAAGACCCGACCCCCTGTTGGGATGCAGAAGCTTCTATACCATCTTGAGGTTACAGAAATAATGGAGGTTTAAACCTGCAAACCAGGTTATGGGAAGAGGAATTGTGTTGAGAGGCAATAAATGAATACTAGGGAGAATTCAGTGGGTTTGAAGATCATACAATGGTCTGGGACAAAGTGTTGGGCCTGCAGAGTGGACAATGGTTTGTGACAAAAGTCTGTCCAGGTCTATTGATAGAATTTAGTCTTCCTTCCTGTGATATGGATTCAGTTAATGAAAACTCGGGGAAAGGACCAGAGGTAATTGTATTCTTTGGTAGGTCCAGACTTCTGGCGGATCAGGAAACTTCAGAGAACAACTTCATCCTCTGCTTTGGAAGAGACTGTGTGTGTAGGGGGGTGGTTGTTACACCTTGAGGCTTCTTTTTCAGTTCACCATGAACAGAGCATCATATTCTGCAGTATCGGTTTCTGAGTCCCGATAGTAAGAATATGGAAAAGTGGAGATTTTTGTAGAATAAAAGTTGATGTATGGTGTTTCACTGTATTTAAGTCAATCCATGAGAGCTGGTATGAAGTTTTCAGAACTTTCTGAATCCCATTTCTCCCTTCAGTGACAGCATTTGTCTGCCCTCCAAGATATGAACCGCAGAACTCAGCTGTGAACATTTGCATTGTAATTATGAAATGAAAGGATTTTGTTAAAGATGGGAGAAAGCAGGTGGACTTTGTAGTTTATTTGCATAGCTCACTCTGAAAGGAACCTGATCTATCTCAGCCTGATTTTGTATAATGACTGGTGCATGAGTTCCTCT
Organism: Avahi laniger; assembly: GCA_963575035.1. Classification (NCBI taxonomy): domain Eukaryota; kingdom Metazoa; phylum Chordata; class Mammalia; order Primates; family Indriidae; genus Avahi; species Avahi laniger. The sequence goes on along the minus strand of CAUYSK010062213.1, from coordinate 13,273 downwards.
ACTGCTGCAGTCCCCAGCCCCGGGGCTGTGGCCTTTAGCACAGCAGGAGGTGAGTGGTGGGGAGGCTTCATCTGTATTTTCAGCCACACTCATATTACTGCCTGAGCTCTGCCTCACCCCACTCCCTGTCTGTCCATGAAAAAATTGTTTTCCATAAAACAAGTCCCTGGTGCCAAAAGGGTTGGGGACCGCTGCTCTACTGACATCCTTAGGTCCTCAACATTGTCTTCCTACATTCTCACTTAAAGTAGGCCTTTTCAACTACCCCTGTCTCCTCCAGTGTAGTTAGTTGCCTCTTATGCTTTTCACCTTTTTGAAATTTTAGATATTCTCTGTTGATAACTTCATACTTTAATTTTTATTTTTTTATTCTAAAATTTTCCCTATGCCTCTAATTTTAGGTATGACAATTACTCCTTACCAAAGGCTTCATTGTAGTACTACTTTATATATCAGGTAGTAAGCTTAAGAAACACATAGAGAAAGGAGTTAAAAGAATCCATAGGGTATTGATTGATTGACAGTGCACTGCAAGGCACTATCAGCAAGGTATAATTCATGCTACCACTGTTCATTTGAGAAAGAAATCTGGGAGTCAGTTTTGCTTACTCTTACCTCCCCTGCTTCCTGTTCTTCACTAAGCCCTTTCAGTTTTTCACTCACTTCACTTTTGACCACTTGTCTAAATCTCTCCTGTCCATGCCGCCGCCAACTGCAGTAATGTAAGTGGACTTCCTCACCACATGTGCTCTGCCCGTTTTCAAGATTCATCCCATATTCAGCCAAAGTCTTTAAAATGCCAGTCTGATCTTGTTACTCTTCCATTTTATATCTTCCAATAGCTTTGCACAATTCTAAAATCTTCAATAGGACCTTAGAAGATGTATGTGTATCCTTTATCTCATATTTTATACCCATTTACCCTCATCATTACATTGCTTCCACCCTAGCTGTTCAGGTCTATGGATTTACCAAGTTTCCTCCAGAATAGGAATCATTACACAAATTGGTTTTTTAGTTCTCACTCTTCACCCTTCCTCCTAACTATGCATCAGTCATTCTGGTTAATTTCCACTCACTTTTGCCATCTAAGCTTAATCGTCACCTCTTCAGACAAGTCTTTGGTAAATACTGTGTCCTTCCAAACTTGGTAAGATGCCCTTGTAATTTGTTTCAGAATTATGCCATTCTAATTCTTATTTATTTCTTATTATTTATTATAACTGGAATCAGTTATTATTTTAATATCCATCTTTCTTCCTAGATTGTAATGTCTATGAGGACCAGGACCATATCAGCTTTGTTCACTATATTTCCAGCAGTATCATAACAGGCACAAAGTACAGTTAGGTACAGGTTTAGTATCCCTTATCTTAAATGCTTAAAACCAGTGTTTTGGATTTCAGATTTTTTTTAGGATTTTGAAATGTTGCATATACATAATGAGATAACTTAAGGATGGTACCCACATCCAAACATGAAATTCATTTATGTTTTATATATACCTTATACACATAGCCTGGAGGAAATTTTATTTTTCCCTCAGGGACACTGAATAAACGTGTTGTGCACCTGCATTTTGATTTTGACCCATCACTTAAGTGGAATTTTCCACTTGTGGCATCATGTTGGTGCTCAAAAAATTTCGTATTTTGGGACATTTTGGAATTGAGATTTTAGGATTAGGACTACTCAACCCAACCTGTACCAAATACACAGTAGGCGCTAAGGAAATAGTTATTGATTACAAACACTTTGTGAAGATGGGAAGTAAAGGTCAGTGTCAATTTTAAAAGAAATCTTGAAATAGTACTAGAACTGAGATGGACCCGAAAACAGCCTAGAGTTATGGGAAGGGAAGGGAAAAGACAGGAGAAAAGCACAAACAGAGACATGAAGTCAGGAATAAGCATAGCATTTATAGGTTGGGGGCGGTCTACCATGACGAGAACAAACTGGAGAGAGAGGAGAAAACTGAAAAACTGTTAGTGGCTTCAGTAGAATTCATTAAGTTGGTTGGTTAGAAAATAAAAATATATAATTTTCCAGTGTGTCAGCAGTAACCACTTAAAAATGCAGGGTGAAGTTGAATCCATTTATGAAAACAATCAAAAATAAAAGGCAAAGAAAATGAATATTCACTATGGTAAATTGAGTACTTGCTGAAACTCCGCTGCAAGTATATAAAAATGATAGGAAATAATAAAATGTAATTATTGGCATAGCCATGTTCAAAAATAAGTCTCCATTGATTAGAAAGAGGTTTCCCCCAAAGAAAGGAGCAGATGGGAACCACAACAGGGGATTGGGAATAGAGCCTGACTGCACGTGCTGCCCTGTCTAAGTGACGCTGGGGCTCAGAAATGTGCCATCTGCCACAGCCAGGGATTGAGAAGCACCATCCATGTGTTTTCTGGGTCTAGAGCCAAGATGCTTCTACAAGGCTTGATCCAGAGGGCTGAGGCCAGGGTAAAGCTTCCTATCCAAGAACATGTCACCAATCCAGGATACTCAAAAGAAATCTATGGAAGATAAGTTTTCAGCCAGGGACCACGAATCACCTAAGTTAGATGAAAAACATAAACAACTAATGTGGAAAATGAAAAAAAGGAAAGAAAAAGTAGTAGTAATAGCTAACTCTTTTATTGAGCGTTACCATATGCCAAGCAGCGTTTTAAGTGTATCCTTTAATCCTCAAACCAGTCCTATAAAATAAGTACTGTAGTTATCCCCATTTTATTGAATGATGAAATAAAGGCATAGAGAAATTAACTTGCCTTGTAAGCAAGTAGTAAAGGTAGAATTTGAACCCAATTAGTCTGGCTTTAGCAATCATACTCCTAACCACTGTCTTTTGCTACTTGCTTATACTTAAAGAAATAGAGATAATATTGCAATCTCAAAAACAGTTTAAGAGTATAGCCTTAAAAAAAGGTCTTAAATAAAGGCAGGAAGAGCAGCCATGAAATAAGAAGTGGTTATAAACGAGCATTTCGTTATGAAACAAGAGCAAGTGATTATGGGATAAACTAGAAATCTTAAAATACTTACTGAAATAAATTCAGCAGATAACGTGAATAATAAGCTACATACAGCTGAAGAGCAAAGTATTAATAAATTGGAATATCAAAACTGAAGAAACGAAAATGGGAAGAACTGTCAGCTTCTGGTCAAGGTGGAGTAACAAGGGACTGAGTTTACTCTCCTACTTGAAAAAAACCAACAAAACCCAGGTAAAACATAGAACAGTGGTTTTCAAGACACTGGACATCAGACATTAAAGGACAGCAGTCCTTGATAGACGACCATCTTGTGGTCGTCCTAGCTCACGGCCTTCAGAGAATTTCCGGGCCCCAGCGCAGCAGTGAGAACCCAGGTGGAACCTAGAATTCACCCTGAGATGAGCAAAAGGAGCTTAGGAAACCAGGTAGACTGAGGCAGTTAGAGTTTGCAGGACCGAGTACCTGAGAGGAGAGCAGCACAGAGAATTCTGGAGATCTTTAGAAGAATCCCCCTTGAGTATTTAGAATCTTGATTAGCACATGTCTGAGAAAAGTACCCAATAAGCTGGGGAAAGAACCATTCGAAAGGATTAGGGGCAACAGTACACCATGTTCACACACAGCTGAGGATAAACTACCAGGCGGAGTGGAAAACTTTGTAATCCATGAGACATTGGGTAGAATATTCAGAAGAGTCTTACCTCAACAGTGGGGAATAATTTGCCCTGCACTAAACAGGGCTGTGGTCCTGCCTAGCAAATCTAAAAATCAAGACCTGGAAAGATCAAACGGTTTCCAGGTAACTGTATCTCATTACAAATTTCAGGAATATTTATAGAAACAGAAAAATATCCAGTACTTAACAAAAGTATAATTCACAACACCTGGCGTCCAATCAAAAATTAACAGGTATGCAAAGCAGGAAGATATGACCCTTGATGAGAAAAATTCAATCAAAATAGACCCCCAAGTGACACAGATGTTAGAATTAGCAAACAGGGGCATTAAAATTGTACTTCATATATTGAAAAAGTTTAGTAGAGGCATGGAAGACATATATTTCTAAAGACTAAAATTGAACCTTTAGAGATAAAAAATATATCTGGTATGAAAAAGTAAAAAGGGCTCATCTCTTGAACATCATGAATACTACAAAAGTTTTCAGAAGGACTTAGGACTTAGGCTTAAATTAATGGGTGACTAAATATTGTTAATTTGTCCATTCTTCCCAAAATAATAGTTTTCATGTAGTTCAAATCAGAACCCAAATGGAATTTGTTTTTGAAATTGATGAAGAAATTTTAAGTTCACCCAGAGAATAAAAGGGCTTTAAATAAATGAGAAATGACAAAGAAATCTTTAACCTACTACATGCAATATAAAATTAGTAATTAAAATTGTGGCTCTGACTCAAGGTAGACGTGCAGCAAATCTGTAGGCATATGACAATTTACTGTGTGATAAAGGTGGCATCTCAATTGAGTGATAAAAGGATACATCATTCAATAAATTGTATTGGGGCAATTGGCTTATTTCTGGGAGGAAAAGTTAGATCCTGTCTTTCACCCAAACTTCAGATAATTAAATATTTAAATAATTATAAGGGGAAGGAATAAATTTCCAAGTGCTGGAAGAGAATACTGGTGAATATAATCTTTGGGGAATAACTTTCTAAGCATTGTGCCAAGGGAAAATGATATAGGAAACAATAGATAACATATTGACAGTTGACTTAAAAAATCCTAAACACTCTGAGAAACAACAACTATAAAACAAAGTTGAACGGAACCAATGTATTTACATCCTGGAAAATCACTTTGGAAACCTAGGTTCTCCGTGTTGGTGTTTCTCGTGTTAAAGACAAAATGTGCTATTATAAAAATGAAGTTAAAATATAAGCCTTCATTTTTATTGTAAGATTCAGCAGACATATGATTACGCTGTCAAGTTGTTAGAAAATTTCTAAATGCTCTTAAAGCCTTAAATATGTATATTACTGATGGAGCAATTCTAGAAGTTTATTTTAATGAAATAAAATTTAGTATGTACAGTTACTTATCACAATATTATTTTAATGGGGGAAACATGAGCACAGCCTCACTCTTTTTTTGTTTGGTTTTGAGGTTTTTTTTTTTTTTGGAGACAACGTCTTGCTCTGTCACCTAGGCTCATTGTAACCTCAAACTCCTGGGTTCAAGCAATCTTCCTGCCTCAGCCTCCCCAGTAACTAGGACTAAAGGTGCATGCCACCACATCCAGCTAATTTTTCTTATTTTTGTAGAGAAGAGGTCTCCCTGTTTCCCAGGCTGGTCTCGAACTCCTGGCCTCAAGTGATCCTCTTGCCTGGGCCTCCCAAAGTGTGGGGATTAGAGGTGTGAGCCACCACACCCAGCCATAACTCTTAAAGTAGTAGAGTGGTTATATAAAGGATGGTGTTTCCATAAAATGGAATGTTCTACAACTAATTGTATTGCAAAACAATACTAAAAAAATAGGAAAGTGTTCAGAATAATCCTGATTATGATGGATGAATTATTAGATATTAAATGAATGATAAAATACACACTAAGATGTAAAAGGCAGTTACGTGAAGGGAGGTTGTAAGTTTAAAGTTTCTAAATCTAAATAAAGGCAAGAGAGTATTACATGCTGATTGCCAAATCCTGGACTGCTATGCCAATTCCTTGTTATTGTGTAGTAATATATAAATTAAAAACCAAAGTACTATGTGTATATTTTTAAATGCTGTAAGCTTTTTTTTAAGGTTTCTTTATATCTTTTTTCAGTTCTGCTTGAGATTTCCAGAATTTTGAATACTGGCTTAGATATGGAAACTTTGTCTATTTGTGTACGGCTTTGTGAACAAGGAATTAACCCAGAAGCTTTATCATCGGTTATTAAGGAGCTTCGCAAGGCTACTGAAGCACTAAAGGTTAGAAATTGCTATTAGTTCGTTGTAAATAAAGATGCTTTTGTTTAGAAAATGATTAATGATGAAGTTATGGGAAAGATATTAGTGAAATAAGATTAAACTACTTCCGACACCATCAGGAGAAATTCTAAAGACCAGGAGAAATTCTAATGACCAGGAGAAATTCTAAAGACCAGGAGCTTAATAACATATGTTCAGATCACAAATATTACTACTATCACAGATGATGTTATCTTTTCTCAGAAGTCTCTGTTTTTAGAATTTTCTGTATGGTGAGTAAATTGTGCCCACCCCAAGAGATATGTTCAGGTGCTAACCCTGGTGGTGATGAATATGACCCTATTCGGAAATAATGTCTTTGCAGATACAATCAAGTTGAGATGAGGTCATACTAGATTAGGGTAGATCCTAATCCAGTGATTGGTGTCCTCATAAGACAAGGGAAATTCGAAGACAGATACAAAGAGAAGATATGTGCATGTGAAGACAAAGACACAAAAGGGAGACTGTCATATAACAATACAGACAGAAATGGAGGGAGGTGTCTGTAAGCCAAAGAAAGTCAAGTATTGTCAGCAGCCACCAGAAGCTGGGAAGCAGCAAGAAAGGATCCTCCCCTTGAGCCTTCAGAGAACATGGCCCAGCTGACACGTTGATTTCGGATTTCTGATCTCCAGAACTGTGAAAGAATAAATTTTTATTATTTTAAGCCACCTAGTTTGTATTACTTTCTTATGGCAGCCCTAGAAATCCAATACAGATTTTAGGACTGGAAAGTGGGGTGCTGCTGTAACAAATACTAAAAATATAGAAGTGGCTTTGGAATTGGGTAATGGATAGAGACTGGAAAGTGTTAAGGTGCTTTATAGAAAAACACTAGATTGTCCTTGAAGAGACTGTTGGTAGAACTGTGAATGTTAAAGGCAATTCTGGTGAGGGCTCAGAAGATAACTGTAGAGAAAGCTGTCTTACTTCTGAGATACATAGAACATTAGGAACAATGTTTCTTCATGTAAGAACATTAAAAGTGCTTCTGGTGACATCTCACATGGAAATGAAGAACATTTATTGAACACTAGAGGAAAGGTGATTCTTGTTATAAAGTGACAGAACTTGGCCAAATTATGTTCTACTGTTGGAAGAAAAATAGAACATGTAAGTGGTGAACTTGGGTATTTAGCTGAGGAAATTTCCCAACAAAGTGTGGGAAGTAAAGCCTGTTCTCATTGCTGCTTGTTACAAAACGTAAGAGGAATGAGCAGTTTAGGAATGAACTAGCACTTGATGATGTGAAAAATTCCTAGCTTATCTGGATAGCATGTTCTGGAGATAGGGCCAAGAGTGTGGGTGGTTTGTGAAGAAATTAGCTATGTGATAGACCCAGTCAGCCATCTCAGCACAAACACTGCTGGATTGGACTGAATGAGACAAGGCGAAATGAAGGCTGTCAAATTACTGGGTTTCTACAGGCAGGAAATTGGCCGATAGAGCTACTTAGCTGTGAGCATGTGGTATTCTTCAAAAAAAAGGGAAAAATGACTCCAAGAGTGGCTGAGAGACAAGGGGGCTATTGCTGCCATCATGAGCCCAGAGGACCACCTTTTTACAAATTTTAAATTAACCACCTTTTAATTGCTAAGATCGGGAACGGGAAAAGTATCCTGTTCCCTGTCCTCCTTGCACATACTCTCTGATTTAAAATCTCATGATTTTATTTCCATGTTTATGTAGCACTATCTCACCCTAAGTAGTGAACCTTTCAGTTAGTCCACCTTAAAACTTGCCCAACAGCAAAGTGACTTATCTTTTTTCTTATCTCTAAGAAAACAGAACTATATAAAACATATAAATGACCTTTCAGATTAAGTTACTTTCCAGTAAATTCAAGTATTTTAGGTTGTGTGTTTTTTGAAATCTTTTGATTATTAAGTCTAACACAAAAAGGTAAACAATATTTACAGAGCAAAAATATATCATAAAGAAAATCTCCATGCATCTGTCACTGCCAACACCAGAAAAACCCCCTGTGCTCCCTCCCCAGTCACTAAGCTCTCCCTCCTACCCTCCCCCCCAGTAACTACTGTCCTGACTTTTATGGTAGACTCTTTGTTTTAGTGGCATTACTAACTAAACGTGGATCTTTAAACACTGTGGTTTAATTTCGTAAAATTTTTAAACTCAATATAAATGAATTCTTATAACACTATCTTTTTCCTGAGTTCCTTCATTTAACGTGAGATTATCTATGTGGTGTGTAGCTGTCACACATTTCTTTTCACTGTAATATGTTTTATTGTACAAATACACTATAATTTTTCTGCTATGAATGGATATTAGATTGTTCACAATGTGGGACTATTACACATAATGCTGCTTTGAGTGTTGTCCTTATCTCTTGATTCTTCTGTACGACCCTTTCTGTTAGGTGTGTACCTAGAAATAAAATTGCTGGGTCTTAGGTTATATGTATCTTTAACTTGAATAGATGATGATAATGTCAAACTTTTCAAAAACAGTAGTATCGATTATATTCCCACCAGCAGCATGAGTTTGCTTTGCTCCTCATCTTTGCTGATGCTTATTATTGTGAGTCTTTAATTTTAGTGATTCTGGGATGTGTACGGGTTTCTCATTTGATTTTATTTGCATTTCTTTGAGTACCAATGAACTTAATGCATCTTTACATGTTTTTTGGCCATCTTCTTTTGTGAAATATCTTTTTAAGTCACTTGTCCTTCTTTCTGGGTTGTTTGTTCTTTTCTTTTTTATTGACAGTCCTTTATTCCAGATGTGAACCCCTTTGTCCGAGGTGCATGAAAGGTTTCAAATTTTAAGAGTTATAAAAATTATTAAAGTTTTCTATTTCTTTTTTTTTTTTTTTTTTTTTTTTGAGACAGAGTCTCACTTTGTTGCCCGGGCTAGAGTGAGTGCCGTGGTGTCAGCGTAGCTCACAGCAACCTCAAACTCCTGGGCTCAAGCAATCCTCCTGCCTCAGCCTCTCAGGTAGCTGGGACTACAGGCATGCGCCACCATGCCCGGCTAATTTTTTCTATATATTTTTAGTTGTCCAGATAATTTCTTTTGTATTTTTAGTAGAGACGGGGTCTCGCTCTTGCTCAGGCTGGTCTCGAACTCCTGAGCTCAAACAATCCGCCCGCCTTGGCCTCTCAGAGTGCTAAGATTACAGGCGTGAGCCACCACGCCCGGCCATCTATTTCTTTTTAAACTTACACCTGTGGCTTTCGTATAGCAGAAAGAAAAATAACTGAGTAACAAGAATAGCTAATACTTACGTGAGTACTTTCCTTGTGCTAGACCCTATTCTCTGAAGGCCACTAATGGCATTATTTCCTCTGTAGTCACAACAGTGTTATGTACTTCTACAGGTTGAACATTCCTAATCTGAAAATCCAAAATGCTCCAGAATCTGAAACTTTTTGAGTGACAACATGACACTCAAAGGAAATGCTCACTGCAGCATTTTGGATTTCAGGTTTTCTGATTAAGAATGCTCACCCAGTGATTACAGTTGGCCTTCTGTGTCTGTGAACTCCACATTCATGGATTCAACAAACTGTGGATCAAAATTAGCTTTGGGGGGAGGGATGAGGATGGTTGCGTCTGTACTAAACTAGTATAGACTTTTTCATAGTGTCATTATTCCCTAAACTATGCAATATGACAACTATTTACATAGCATTAACTTTGTGTTAGGTATTGTAAGTAATCTAGAGATGATTTAAAGCAGTGGTCCACAACCTTTTTGGCACCAGGGACTGGTTTCATGAAGACAATTTCTCCACAGAGAGGGGTGCGTGGGGAATGGTTTCGGGATAATTCAAGCACATTACATTTGTTGTGCAGTCAAACCTCTCCGCTAATGATAATCTGTATTTGCAGCCACCATTACCGCCTCAGCTCCACCTCAGATTATCAGGCATTAGATTCTCATAAGGAGCATGCAACCTCGCATACGCAGTTTGCAGTAGGGTTCGCACTCCTGTGAGAATCTAATGCCACTGCTGATATGACAGGACACATAGCTTATGTGGTGATGCGAGCCATGGAGTGTGGCTATAAATACAGATGAAGCTTTGCTCACTCACCTGCAGCTTACCTCCAGGGGTTGGGGACCACAGATTTAAAGTATACGGGAGGATGTGCATAGGTTAGACGCAAATACACCATTTTATATAAGGAACTTGAACATCTGTAGTCTTTGGTGTCCAGCAACTAATCCCCTATGGGCACCCAGGGATGACCATATAATGCAAACATTCTAAAATCCCCCAAAAATCTGAAATCGGAAACACTTCTGGTCACAAGTGTTTTGGATAAGGGATACTCAATTTATACTACTATTAATAGTTTACTGCTAAGGAAACTAAAGCTTATGGTGACTAACTTACTTATCCCAAGAACATACAGATAAGTGGTTGAGCTGGAATTTGAAGTTGAACTGTCTAACTTCGGCGTTGTTTACTTAGTAACTGCGAAGTTTTCTCCTGCAATAAAATGTAAGGAGTATCTGAGTAGGAAAGCATGAAATTGTCATTAGAAGCAAAACAGTCACTGGGCTGTAGCAGGGGCACATTCCCTGGCTTAGTATTTCGCTCATCTAACCCTGTTAATAAAAAGAAATAGTATTTCGTCAGGATGCTTCTGAAATTCAAGTGGAAGAAGATTTATTTAAAACACCTCTTTCACAATTATAAGAATTTTTGTTTTATTATGCTTGAATTTGAAAGAGAACAAACAGAATAGGAAGAGATTTTTGTATTGTACCACAGTTTGAGTTCAATAAGAGAACCAGAATCAAACCTAACTGAGGCAGGTAACTGACAAGTGTTTTGGTGTAACATTTTCTTAGGCAAAATACAACCCAAGGTATTAGAATAGGAGGTTTAGAAATACCTATTTAACATAGTTTTATGAGCTTTGAGCATATTGGTTATTCTGTATCCACTGGACCATAGTGAGATATGGGAGGTGAAATCAAAAATTAAAATCGACAAAGTCAGAAAGTGTTGACTGTTTGAATGGACGATCAGTCTCTCACACATACAAAGCCTCTTAAAATGCATTTCTCCCATGTTATACCAGCATCTCATTAAAACTTAGGCAGACAGGAGATCCTGAAAAGTTTTTAGCAAAGCAGAAATATTAACTAGAATTTTTTCTTGTTTTCTTTAAAGTGATTTATGTAACCTGTATAATTTTTATAAAAATGCTACATGCTTATGATTTTAAAAATACTTGATCAGAAAATATAAAGAATGAAATAAAAATCACTCAGCATCACCCAAGAGATAACCTATAATAATATTTGGCAAACTGTAGTCCAGATAATATCATGCTTTCTTAAAAATAAAAATATCACACTTAATTTTTCTGAATTGAAAAAGAAAAATAATTTGTCAGTGTGCTTCTCCCTTGATGAAAGTCTGTTCTCTCTTAACTGCCAGATTGGGTCAGGGTGGGGAGCTGGTTGATTCAGAGCTGCACTGAGCCACGCTTGCCTTTTCTTGACCACCCTTTTCCTGACTTTACAAGCATAAGGTTGTTCTCCTTTCTGTATGTGGTTACTGCTAATGAATATTTTTCCCATATTTTTTGTTTATTTTTTTGGTATTAAAATCAGTAAAGAGGAACTGTTCCTGCTGAGTTCTGTCTTTATCCAGAATTCCTAGTATTTAGAACTTAATAGTATGCTACTTATTGTCTCTATTTTAGAATGTGTAAAATATAAATCAAGGATATCTTGGAATGTTACAAGGAACTATTGGTCTGAGACATTAGATTTTTTCTTTTGCTCTTTAAGTAACTATGTAGAAAATAACAACAATTTTTTATTAATTATTTTGTCTTTCACTTTCACAGATTTGTATATTGATATTATCTAAATCATTTATAATAAAAGTAGCTAGCCGTGTGGCTTACTAATTAGATAAGTTCATTAAGAGCAATAGATAAGCTACCTTATGTGTATCTCCCACAGTATAAAATAATTAAGTGTATTTTATGAATGATTCTTTAAATTTTTATAATATCTCCTTAGTGCTAGTAGTAAATGCTTGCACAGAAAATGAAAGTTTGGAAGAGAAGAGGACTACTAAAAATGAATTTTTTTTCCTATAGATGATCCTTGCAAATTCTTGGAGTTTTTAGTAGCGATCTGGTAACTATGTATATGTTTCTAGGATGCTATTGCTGTCTTTTCAAATAGAAACTTCTGCATTTGTATAACATGAATGCTGTATTTCACTTAAACTTACATAGTTTGAGTAAAAATACTTGTTTCATTGTCTATATATTGGAGAACTTCTAAAATTAATATGAAAATGAAATGGGACAAGACAAAGTAAATTGCATTTGAATTATTTTAATAAAAAATAAAACAAAACAAAATTGTATATGTGCTTTCAAGTCTTCTTTGAATTAGGTAATACTGAGAATGGGCTAGGGAGATAACAATACTTAAAGGGTATGTGGTCAAAGCTAATACAGGAACCTATATGGATAGAAAGAAGTAAGAAATGTTTTAGAACAATAGAATTTTTTTCAAATTGTGTTCTAATTCTCTAGAGTAGTAAACCCAGAGGAGGGAAAGGCTAGTTTAGAATACATCTGAAAAACAAGATTGGTTTCAGCATTATTTCAGATTTCATTATCTAAAATTTTCCCAGTGTTTTAAAGCATTTTTACAAAAGAGCTCTGAATTTAGACTAACTAAAAGCAAGTTTTAATTAGGAAGTAGAAATGTAAATGAATCAAAAGTCTAACATGTATTTCTAAAATTAAACTTAGTTAAAATTATATCCATTTTCATACTTGCATTAAGAAATTACTCTTTTAAGGTATGATAGTATGGTGGTTTTTTCAGTCTTTCTAGAATATTGATGAATGATTGGATGTCTTGGAATTTCTTCACAATAATTGGGGAAAGTAGTTGGGGTTGTAGGTGAAACAGGATTGGCCAGATGTTCATTATTCATCTTTTATCTTGTGTTCTCTACCTTGTAGCATAAAAGATCTTTTTTATTCCTTTTATGTATTTATTTTTTATTTTGAGGACAGGGTCTCGCTATGTTGCCCAGGCTATTCTGGAACTCCTGGGCTCAAGCAATCCTCCTGGCTTAGCGTCCCGAATAGCTGCAGTTATAGGCGTGAGCCACCACGCTCAGTTTCTTTTTCATTCTTTTTTTTTTGAGACAGAGTCTCACTGTGTTGCCCAGGCTAGAGTGCCGTGGTGTCATCTTAGCTCACAGCAACCTCAAACTCCTGGGCTCAAGCGATCCTCCTGCCTCAGCCTCCCGAGTAGCTGGGACTACAGGCATGC